>OZ008358.1:1647313-1948262 GCA_963931975.1 Cataclysta lemnata
GACGAGATATTCCCCGCACTGCTACAATGGCAGTCTAAACAGATCACAAAATTTTTATTACCAATCTACAGGGCCTGCATAGCCTTTAAATATATACCGAAAGGATGCAGGGAAGCGAAAGTAGTCTTTCTACCGAAACCAGGTAAGGAGGACTACACTCACGCCAAATCCTTCAGGCCCATCAGTCTTACCTCGTTCCTTCTGAAAACGCTGGAAAGACTGGTAGATCGCCACCTAAGGGATGGAGTACTCAAAGAGAAACCACTACACCCTCAACAACATACCTATAGGAAAGGCAGATCAACAGAGTCGGCACTACACATGGTGGTACATAAAATAGAATCGGCTATCACAAACAAAGCTTCAACATTAGCTACCTTTATAGATATAGAAGGAGCTTTTGACAAAACTATGCACAACAGCATAAACCACGCCCTTCAGAGACTTAAAGTAGAGCCAGCCGTACGGTTATGGATAACTGAACTGGTCAGTAAAAGGGCGGTCCAGGTAGTGGTGAATACTACCACAAGGGCAAAGGTAGTTAAAGGGTGCCCCCAGGGAGGGGTCCTATCGCCACTTCTGTGGAACATAGTAGTGGACAGCCTTATAAGGACGCTAAATGAGAGAGGATACACTACTATTGGTTATGCAGATGACCTAGCAATACTGATAAATGGGAAAGCAGAGAACATACTATGCAGAGTAATGCGTTCCGCCCTTCAGATTGTTGAACATTGGTGTGACGAGCATCAGCTGTCAGTAAATCCGAAGAAAACAGAACTTATCCTTTTCACCAACAAAAGGAAGTTACCAGAACTCAATCTACCAAAACTATTTAACACCAAACTCGCCCTATCAACACAAGTGAAATATCTGGGCATCATTCTTGATAATAAATTGAATTGGGCGAGTCATATCGAGGCAAAAACAAAGAGGGCTTGTATAGCATTTTGTCAGTGCAGAAGACTAGTTGGTAAAAAATGGGGTTTAACCCCTAAAATATCTATCTGGCTGTACAAATCAGTTATCAGACCTTCTATGACCTACGGATCGGTTGTATGGTGGCCCAGAACGCAACTTACCACGGTAAAAGCAAAACTCCAGAGTCTACAACGCTTAGCAAGCGTAGCTACCACTGGATGCATGAGAACCACCCCATCAGCCGCACTAGAGTATCTCTTGAGCCTGACACCTCTAGATCTTGTAATACAGGAGGAGGCAAAGGCAGCAGCCTTAAGGCTTAGAGCTAACGGGCTATGGAAACAAAACATAGAAACAACACACACAAAAATTCTGCAATGGACCCTGAAGGAAATACCACTCCTAGAGGCACCCATAGACAGAACACCGTGTAAACATGTCTTCGATCGAAGGTACAATATCCAACTCATCGCAGAACCAGGAGATGTCTCTGGCATCAATGAAGTTAGGATATACACAGACGGCTCTAAAACCACATATGGCACTGGAGCTGGTGTCTTCTCGAACGACTTAAACATAAAAATATCAACAACACTGGACAAACTAAACTCAATCTTCCAAGCAGAATGCATTGGCATCACCAAAGCGGCACAGGCGGTTGCAGCCAGAGATGTCAGAGACCTAAACGTCAAAATAATCTCAGACAGTGCTTCCGTTCTACAAGCCCTACAAAGAAACACGATAACATCTATCCTGATACTGGAGTGCCACAATGCACTCCAATCCATTGCGAGTACGAACGGAGTAACTCTTCAATGGATCAAAGGACACAGCAACTCATTGGGAAATGACGTAGCCGATGAACTGGCCAAAAAGGGATCGAAAGGGACAGTATATGGACCGGAACCATTGCTACCCATACCTCAGGCCCAGATAAAAACATGGCTGCGCACCAAAACTGAGGAAACCCATTTAAGAGAATGGATAAACAGTGACGGGTGTAAGCAAACAAAGAATGCAGTTCCGGTGGCATCAAAAAGGTTTGCTCGCAACCTCATAAATTTAAACAGGGACAAACTCCGAAAGGTGATAGGCATAATAACTGGCCATTGCTCCCTAAACAAGCACCTATTTACCATTGGGGTGACGGACAGCCCTCTATGCAGAGGATGCATGGAGGCAGAAGAAACGCCACAGCACGTGCTTATAGAATGCAGGAGCGTGGCAGATGAACGGGCAAGGCTCCTCCAATCCCCAGTATCGGTCCCGGAAGCTTGCAGCAGTCTGAAAAGACTGCTGGGTTTTTGGGATAGTCTGGGATGGTTGGAGTAGCAATAATAGGGAGACACGTACAATGGCCCAATCAGGGGGCTAAGTGCGGACAAAGCCCAGTTAAACTAACTAACAGCTCGCCGTAGTTGTTGAGTCATGTTGTCTACAACAGGATTCTACACTTGCATGACTATTAGGATAGTGATCAACCTAGATTTGCCCAACAACAATAAAGGTAAGCGTGGGTTTTTCCATGTACTTTACTATTAACGACTATTACATACACGGTTTTGAACTGCTTTTGTATTGGTCTTTTGGTCAAGGATCTAAACAACTATTATTTAAAAAACATAGGATGCTACCGCTGTCAAACTTATTGTGATAGCGTGCTATCGGTTAGACTAAACATTTAGGGCCTGTTTCACAATCGACGGGTAAGTTCTGAATAGTTTACGTGGCAGATGATTTGACAGTTGTAATATGAAATATATGTCAATTGAACTGCCAAGTAAGCTACTCAAAGCTTACCAGTAGATTGTGAAACAGGCCCTAGAGTAAATTAAAAGTAAAAGTGACTTTTTTTTTTAAATTTAAGGATAAATAACAATACGTAATAAATAGCTTGATGTCTTCATAAAGATTTTTCTTATCTTGCCAGTTTCTTCAGTTGTTTATGGTTAGTTGCGTAGCAGTTATTTAGTAACATGTGCCTTGAAATATGCTGAGTTAAGCCCGGTAGCAACAACTTTTAGCAACAACGGTTTAAAATCTTTATTTACCAGTTCAAACCAGATATGAAAGACTTGAAAGATTTATTTTTAAAGAATAGACAAATTAGCTGTCAGCTAGCAGGAGCTATCCTCTTTAATATAATGCAATTTACGTGCTCGATAGTTACCAATAGGCTCGCCACTACAAGGGACCTAACCTAATTGAAGCGAAAAGTGGGTGTTAATTTGCCTCTGCCCATCGGGAATATGGCGTGATTTATTATATTGAGTATGTATGTAATAGTGTAAGTATCTAATACGGAAAAGAATATTATGAACACATAAAATGTATTGTTTTTTAAACAGATCGTTTTATTTTGTCTTTCATGGTAGTTACAATACTTATACTCTCCTAGAATAATTCGCTTATAATGGTCCCTGTCCTGTGGGTAATTAATGTCGTCACAGTGTAATTTTCCGTTTGGTAATGCGTAAAATAATGTCGTAACGTTACGTTACGTTACATAAAAACTAAAACGTTAATCCGCGTAGGTGCTACTGAGTGAATAGGCAGTCTGAGCTCTAATCACACTCAGAGCATGAATGGGCAAAGTACCTACATTTTTTTTCTTTATTATACATTTAATTTACAGAGAAAATCATGTATCATTTCTTGCCCTGATCCCAAGTCAACGTAGCACATTTTCTGGTGATCTTAAGTCAACGTAGCACATTTTCTGGTGATCTTAAGTCAACGTAGCACATTTTCTTTGCTCCTATATCGGTAAGACGGCATAGAACTGTCTCCCTTTTAATTCGCATCATCCATCACGCCGGAATGGTGCTAGTCATGATCATGGGTGTGTAGAAATGTGACGAAAGGCTTACGCCGAGAGGCCGATGAATGGAGAGAGTCCATTCCAACAACAACAAAGTCAACATTCCAATCCATGCATCCACTGCTCAAAGTTCTGACTACTTTAGAATTGCACAGCCATAAAAAATAAAAAATAAGTGCTACAGTTTGTATGCAAAATTCACTGCTTAGTAAAAGCTTCGTATGTGTCTACTGCCGCACCCAGAGACGTCAATTAACTTTAATGATTATTTAATGTCAAAAAATTTCATTCAAATCTAGACCGTAGACCCGGCAAGAATAGCGACTGGTTTTGAATTGTCATTTTTTGACGTTAAGTACTCATTAACGTTATTTGACGTCTCCGAGTGCGGCAGTAAGCCTTTAAATGCTTCAACCACAACCCTATTCGGTTATTGTGGAAATATGGAAGAAGTGGAAAGTGTAAACATTGTCTCTCAAGAGCCTCCATTCGGTCAGGGAAAAGTTGCTGCTATGGTTGTTGGCTGTTGGTATGGTAGCAATACATTTACAAGACTCTATTCATTCATAACTCAAGAATAAATTCAAGAATTCAATTCAAGAATAAACTTTTTCACATTGTTAACATTAATATAGTGGGTAAGTAGATTGTTATCGTATTGAAAAAATTTTTGAGCTCACTGCTTTAGATTAATCAGACTGAGTTTGTACAAAAATGTAATGCTGTGCACACCTGTAAAGGCATTTCATAGTGTCCTATATTATTAGCTGTTAGATATAAGTTATTGAATGTATTATGAATATGTCGTTGGTGTATCAAAATAAATAAATAAATAAATAACCAAATGGGGTAGTATAAACTTAACTGAGCTTATTTTGGGCTGGATGATCGGTATAGATAATTAAAGAAAGATTGAATGATTTCTCCACCATGTGATGACTATGTGACCATCCATTCTAAGAAATATAAGTGCTAATTATCCTTTTCATCTGCACCATTGCTGAAATCTATGATCATCGACTACCTCACTCATGACCTATCGATAGCCTTGTCCGTACTGATGAAATTCGCAGGTTAAACCTCTATCACGTTTTCCATCACGCAAATTGATTCTTGCATTTATATATTTCCAAATACAATTTTATATAAATTAACTACATTAGGTACTTGCTCAACAAAGCGTGCTGGAGGCCTAGCCGAGTGGTGAACGATAAAACGTTTATACCCAATAAATGTCAATTTTTGACAACTTCTCTCACATTTGACACGACTGTCGTCATGTTGTTAACTGTGTAATACGTCAGTTTCATACATACATACATAAATCACGCCTATATCCCCGAAGGTGTAGGCAGAGGTAAATTAGCACCTACGTTTCGCCAATTATGTTAGGACCCAGGTGGCGAGCCTATTGCCATTTATCGGGCACAAAAGTCGCAGTACATTGCTATTGCCAGGTGGTATAAGAGGTACGCTGCTGCCCATTCTTCATTATTGATTTATCCTTAGTCGCCTTGTACGACACCCACGGGAGAGATTTGGGGTGGTGACAATCAAAGTCAAAGTCAAAGTCAAAATTCATTTATTCATATCTGGTATGATTACAATACACTTATGAATCGTCAAGACGCTAGATACCGAAAACCCGTGTGTCCAAGAAAAAAAAAATAGTAGAAAAAAAACAGTGGAGTGCGCAGCATGCCTCAGTCTGTAATGATAGGTCTCCCAAACCCGCCCACGCCCCGGTCCGCAACGTAGCGCCGACCCTGCCGCGTTCAATACCAAGATGGTACTAAACGCATCAGGGCCCAGCGCTCCGCTAGCAGAACGGCACGCAAGTAGGCTGTAGAGAAACCCACCATTGTCAACGAGTTATGACATTGCAGGTACATTGTAAATTATGCACCAAATACAATCCCACAACTCGCCAATCACATAAACCGAAACATGCCGCGCACTACCAATCAACCCCCCATCCCCCACCCTACCTATACGGACACACAAGTTTTCAATATCTAGCGAAAAATCTACGCCATCCGTTCGTAAGCTACCGGGAGGCCCTGTTCTGAGAAGAACGGGCAAGAAACTCAGTCGGGTATTTTCCTCCCTTAGTTACATATATAATATATAATCTAAATTTAATGAATTTAATGAAAGATGTCAATAGCTTTAACGTCAAGTAATAATAATTAGAGTCACAATTTCTGAAGCTATCAACATCCTTCATTACAGACAGAACAGCATATTAATCATCGATTATATAAAAATAAAAGTTATTTATTCCAAACATCCTTGTCATCTAGATAATCCTGAATTTTATAGTATCCTTTTGCCATTAGTACTTTTTTTACATAAGGCTTAAATTTGTGTTGAGGCAGTTCAGTCAAAGATCCTGGTATCTTATTATAGAAGAGTATACATTTCCCCATAAAAGAATTAGCAACCTTGTGCAATCTGAATCTAGTAAAGGCAAGTTTATTTTTATTTCTAGTGTTGTGTTTATAAATATCACTAATTTTAGCAAATGTATTTAAGTATTTATAAACATATAGAATGCAATCGTATATGTATTGTGAAGCAAGAGTGAGGATATTAATATCTTTAAACAGACTTTTAAGTGAATCGCGAGGCTTTAATAGGTAAATAGCACGTATAGCTCTTTTTTGTAAAATAAATATATCCTGAATATCTGCAGCTGTACCCCAAAGAAGTAAGCTATACGACATTACACTATGAAAGTAACTAAAATAAACAAGCCGGGCTGTTTCAACATCAGTTAATAGCCTTATTTTTTTTACCGCATATGCTGCTGAACTTAGTCTCTCGGATAAAGTTGAAATATGAGGATTCCATTGCAATTTGGAGTCCAACTTTATTCCTAAGAATACTGTAGAATTGACACATTCTATCGTTTCATTATTAATTGTAATCGGAATACTAACTTGCCTAACATTTGGTAATGAAAATTTAATACATTTGGTCTTCTTAGAATTGAGTAACAAGTTGTTATTTGTAAACCAATCAAGAACTTTGGAAATAGCTATATTGATGTCATCATAATTATCTTTACCTCTGTCTACTTTGAAAATTAATGAGGTGTCATCTGCGAATAGTACCGTATCACATAGAGATTCTGTGTAGAAGGGAAGGTCATTTATATATATTATGAATAGTAATGGTCCCAGTATTGATCCTTGAGGTCTAATTGTGTTCTACTCTGCCGTCACCACACGGCATCAGTTTCATACATTATGTATTCCCTTCTTCTTCTTGCTTTGGTCCTAGTTTATCTGGGGTCGCCGCAGTATGTTTTTTCTTCCATTTATATCGGTCAGACGTCATCAAGCAGCCCCCCGGGTTCTGATTAATTTCATCCATCACATCAGAAAGGTGCTATTAATGAATGAATCTATAGAAAAGAGACAAGATGGACCATGTCGAGAGATCAATGAATGGAGAGAGCGATTGGGATGACTAAACCAAACCATAATGCTCAAGATTTTGGCTTAGGTCTTACAGCCGGTCGCCTGCCTAACACAAACTTTCTTCGGGTATGCTGTTGTTGGTGGCTTGTCCCCCACCATTCGGGTGCCCCATAGTGCTTATTGGTCTACACCGGGCAATCTCCCTTAGTAGAGCCCCGAGGCAGATTCTAAGTTATTTTTCACTCACATGCCAGCATGGACAATCGTACATTTTATATTCTATTCTATTCGTTCGAATAGATACCACTAGTCCACTTGATTAGAAGAGGCTGCTATCGTTCTGGATATAGAATATAAAAGGTGAAATATATTATTAGAATGATTGTTCCAACTATCAACAATTAATACAGCAGTTAGTTTCTCAATCAAGAAATTAAAATTGCTCGTAATTAGGGAAGCAAACAATTCTGTTCCGGCCTTACGCAATATGTAATTCCATATGGATGATTCACGGCAATACGATCGATTATGTTACCCAATATCGGTTACAGTATGGAATTAGCAACCTTTGTATAATGTCAGGATTGAGTAGAAATTTTCCTGTTGAAGATTCTTTTTTGCAATTTACAAGGACCTAGTACTTTCATAGACACACTGATTACATTACTTATCTGTCCGTGGCGTGTCTTATCAAAAGTCTGGTACCTTATCCCGAATGACAAAAGCCCGAATAACAAATGCCCGAGCACTAAGGCCCAAAGAATCACTTGCTCGAACGCTTAAAATCTCTATGGTTCATAAGCCCGAAAACTCAAAAGGCCGACACACAAATTCCGGAACACTATTTGCCGAAGAATCATTAGCTAATGCTTAAAATATGTTGTGATTTATGTGCCTGCAATGCCATGGAATAGGCTCGTCACCTATGGGACATGGGTCCTAACATAATTGGAGAAGCGTGGATGTTAATTCACCTCTGCCTACCCCTTCGGTGATATACATATAGGCGTGATTTATATAGGATAGGATAGTATGATAGTAGTATATATGCCGTGTGGTGACGGCAGAGTAGAATACAACACCACCCCAAATCTCTCCCGTGGGTGTCGTACAAGGCGACTAAGGATAAATCAGTCATGAGGAATGGGCAGCAGCGTTCCTCTTATATCACCTTGCAATGTACTGCGACTTTTGTGCCCGATAAATGGCAATAGGCTCGCCACCTATTACATGGGACCTAACATAATTGGCGAAACGTGGGTGCTAATTCACTTCTGCCTACTCTTTCGGGGATATAGGCGTGATTTATGTATGTATGTATGTATTTTAGATTATTTTATGAGTAGTTTGTATACACAAAAAATAAAATTACATTTTTAGGCTAGAGTTCACCATTAAACAGGCAATTAAAAGATATTTATCCGTTTTTAAGATATTATCGTATATATATATATATATATATATATATATATATATATATATAGTATGGAAAAACTGTCAATTTGATTAACGTTTTGGTGAATTAGAGCCTTAGTGACTCCTGAAAAATTTGTCATATGGAGTTAGCTAGTTTGCCAATTTAATGTACCTAAACGTATTCTGCTCTGACGTCACGCACGACACGGCTGTCAAATTTATGCCCTAAAAAGACTAGCGTTAAACGAGCCTACATAAAGATTCCCAGCCAGTTACAAAACTATTTCGAGTGAAGTAACGTGCGCGTAATCGCGATGGACGCGGTGACGTCACGCTCGCGGGCATGCACCCGCGCCGGTGAAATGCCGCAGCATGCCGCGCCGGCCCGGTTGGTCGCCCAGCCGGATGTTTGGGAGAAAGGCCGACTTACTTACTAAAGGTAAGGTTGGCAAAAGAATCGGCGCCGTGCCTCGAAGATTGTAGAGGCTATTCAAAATTGTAACCTTAACACGAGTGCTTATGCTACTTAATAGGGGCTAGATGATAGTGTGCGTGTAAGTAATATTTATTTATTTATTTATCCGTGGAATCAGTACTATAGTAGAGTGTGGTGAGAATAAAAAAATGAAATTGATTTTCTTTTCGTCCCAAGTACAAATTAGATGGTCAGCAGAATGAATGGTAAATTCTACAATTAATTTTAAAATATTATTTTTTACAATTAGATTTTTTAAAGTATAAGTAGTAAGACGTTTTTAAAGTATCAGTAATTAATTTCGATTTGTAATACTAGGGTAAATAGTTGTTATGCACAGTGTATTTTATAAAACTCATTCAATGTATTCAAATTAAATTAAGATACTTTATTGCATAACAATTGATTGCCAATAAAGAATTTAAATCTCTCGTATGATAGACATTGCCCCTAATTATCACCAAAGATACTCGTTTCTACAGTTTTCAATGTTCTTTGACCTTCCACATAAGAAATACAATACATACGTGAATGTAATGGTTTCACAGTTTTAATTTCAACTGAAAACTTTAAAACCTAATAATAGTTTTAGTCTAGACGCTATAGAAATGTCGCTAATGAGTATTTAATTAATATGTCATATTGGCAAATAGTCTTTTTTCATTGGCTAAACTGTTACCAAATTTAGTCAGGGTCATTATTTCGTTAATCATACATCATTAGACAGTAATTAATAATCTCTACACTCCAGTGGATGGTCTACCACCGTTAATATAGTTTACCTGAAATGTCACAATTCTTCGACAATCACTAGGCTGAGGCAGGCATACTGCGTCTTCCCTTGGATAACGATTTTTCGATTCTTACTGACGCACCCAGAGACGTCAATTAACGTTTATAAGTAGGTACTTAAAGTTTTAAAAAAATCATTTTATCCTAGACCATAGACCCGACAAGAATAGCGACTAGTTTAGAATTGTATTTTTTTTATATAAAGTACTCGTTAGGTAACATCTATGTGCGGCAATTAGCATCTAACTTTGCTTGAATGTTTCACGTTTCACTCGTGCTACAAGTGTGAAACGCTTGAGACGCAGTTGAAACGAATGCATAATCGTAGCGAACCCGTGCCAATTTATTTTCGGTCACCCATCCAATAAGCAATCTCACCGATATTACTAGTGTGACACAATCACAAATTGGAATTACCACTTCTATATTTTTTTAAATACTTATAATAATTTAAATATTTTTTTGTTTTTGCAGACGTTACGTACTTAGGTTTGAGGAGTCCGCAAACTCTTCGACTAAAGTAGTGAATGCCAATGCGGCCTTAAATGCAAATTCAAGGCAGAAACCACTTGTTCCATTTTAGTTGCAATATTTTATATGCCTAATGATATGCCAATATTTTCATTCAGTCTCAAGCACTATACACGATTTTAGAATGTCAGCCGGATACCTATCCACTCATCGAGAGTTTTATCGATTCTTTTGAAAAATAATTATAGTACTTAGACACTGCATACAGTAATAATAAGAGCACTAAGTATTGATGATGACAATATGAATTTCTAAAACTCATTTAAATCTAGTCTTCTAACTACAAACAAAAAAAAATTCTAACTCTAACTTATCAACTGAACCCAATTTTTATGGAATTTAAGATTTTTCGTATCAACACAAAAATCTTATCAAAATCTGTTGGCATAGTAATAAATGGTAACAGCATTGTCGTGTTCCGACAATTTGTGATTTTAAGACTGCCAGTCCCTCTGTGGTTGTGGGTTCCAGGTGAAGCTCCTGGAACCCACAACCCCTTGTCGGCCCTTGTCGTCACTTACCATCAGGCGAGGATGTAGACCAACTAGAGGCTTCCCTGTCTAGCATAAATAAATAAAAAGTCCATTGAAAAATTTGAAGTTTTTGGATTTTGATTTGTATTCTGTAGATTAGATTGGCCATTGTCTAGAGGGGCTAGTCATTTTAAGAGATCCCCAAGTAATGTCACACCAAGCAAATACCCTTACTTCATACACGACAAATTGGTTGACGTAAACCAGCTCGGAATAACGATCGTAAAAGGAAAAGTGAAAATAATTGGATATCACGACTGGCGAGGCATAGAAGCATATATTTACGCGCGTCTATGTAACACTGAGTTTTAGCTGTTATATAGAGAAGAGAAGAAAATATATTCCTCTTGCTCTAACTCTCACTAAATCCCGAGACAAAACAGTGTCAAGTGGTGGAGGGAGATTTTATCCACGTCCCGTGCTAGGCCTACTGGGGAACTCGCTGAGGAGTTATTTTATTTCTACAGTCAACAGCACATCAAGCTATACAATGTCAAATATTCCCCAATCGATTGCCAACCTTAACTTGTCTGAGAAATTCTGACACATACCACCTTTGTGATACTCACATTTGTGAAATAAATGATTTGATTTGATTTGAAAAAGTACAAAGTCGAATAAGACATTTTTCATATAATGTGGTCACCTGAGGTTCTACTGGTTGGACAAATTAGTGGGTCAAATAATGCGACCATTCAGAATTGGACGTAGTTCAGAAAAAAGGAACCATAGCAAACAAAACAACAGCTTATCACAAAGAAATTTGTGGTTAGAAAAGTTCAAAAAATTATAGACTTGAATTTTTTTTATAGACTTGAACTACAAATTTCTTTGTGATAATTTTTTTAACATTAACTGCTGCACTCAGAGACGTCAAATAACGATAATGAGTACTTAATGTCAAAAAATGACAATTCAAAACTAGCCGCTATTCTTGCGGGGTCTATGGTCTGGATTTAAATGAAATTGTTTGATATTAAATACTCATTAAAGTTGATTGACGTCTCTGAGTTCGGCAGTTAAACTTATAATGTTGGAATAAAAATCTAAATAACAACAGTTTATTATAAAAGGGTTAATTAAAATTAGGTTAGTTAAAGAAATGTTAATTTTCAACGAATTTTCTTCTTTATTAGCCAACTATCATTCACACACTATATAATCACACTGAACTTCAAGCTAAATTCTTATTCCTTCACTAATGAATGAGCAGATTATGTAAATTTTTCTTAATCAGCAATAATGAATATCAATTTCGTTACGCTAAATCCATAATCATACGTCTCTAGCTTGATTAATGCCGTGATTAATTCATTTATTTTCTAGATGTAACACTTAAAAAGTACCTATAAGTTTCATAATTAATATTAAAATATCTGTGTTATGAATTGAGGCGATATTGGATTCACCTATTTTTTATTTTTAGATACATACTTAGATCACTCGTATTTATGCACGAAGTGAATTAACACCTACGATTCACCACTTTTATTTGGTCACATGCTGTGAGCCTATTGCCGTATATTGCTAAGACAAATTACCATACTATTGTTTATATTTACGAATACAAGAATTTTTGTTTGAAAAATTGTAACATGAAAAACATTTCCTATTGACTGTACTTATAATAATATACACTTCTTACAACTCATAACATTTTAATGTGAAACAAAAGGAAGGGAGGCCTTTCGTGTAATTGAACTATGACTTTGAGGGAGCCTTTGTGGCCCACAAAAAATAACTTAGTATTTTTGTAGTTACAGTTACGAAAAAGGTATAAACAAAGTAGGTTTAAAGTGTGTGCTTTTAAAGAAACAGTGTTGCCAAAACACATTAATCACCATAAGAATAGGTGATTTTACGGCAAAACCGGTCAGGTAAGGCTTTCCGCAGAAAGTGAAAACACGAAGCCATAAATATTAATAAGCGTACCAGAAAGACCTTTACGCATCGTACTTACAATTTTGTAAGTAATCATTTCACCTAAATGAAAACATTATTGCTGTCTTTCTTCTCCCTGCTCTGTTCCCAGTCTATCTGGGGTCGGCGCAGTATGTTTCCTTTTCCAATAATATCGCTCAGACGTCATCATTCAAGCCATCCACTCTCTTTAGATTGATATCGTCCACCACACCGGAAAGGTGCTAGTGATGAAAGAATGTATAGAAAAAAGACCATGTCGAGGGATCGTTGAACGGAGAGAGTGATTGGAATAACAACATTCCAATCTATACTGCTCAAGGTTTTGGCTTAGGTTTTACAGCCGGCCGCCTGCCTGACACCAACCCTCTTTAGGTATGCTGTTGTTGGTGGTTTGCCCTCCACCATTCGGGTGCCCCAATGTGCTTGGGGCTTGTAAACTCTGCACCGGGCAATCTCCCTTAGTCGACTTTTACAACACACATGGAATAAGTCGGGGCTGGCACATTCTACGTTATTTTTTCTATCCCAGGTCAGCTTGGAAGACGTGACCATTGCAGTATTAGTTGGAAGACAAAAACCTTGCAGTATTAGTTGAAATGTTGAAAATTAAAATAGTGGAAAGAAGTGATCTCTGCCTACCCCTGTGGGAGAAAGGCGTGACATGTGTATGTTTGTATGTATGTAAAATAGGCGACTCTATTTCATTAGGCCTTTTTGCAAAATACAGTTAATGTGGCATTACCAATTACAAGGCGACTAACTGCCGCACTCAGAGACGTCATATAATGATAATGAGTACTTAATGTCAAAAAATTACAATTCAAAACTAGTCGCTATTCTTGCCGGGTCTATGGTCTAGATTTAATTGATATTTTTTGACATTAGGTACTCATTAACGTTATTTGAAGACTCTGAGTGCGGCAGTAAGGGTAATAAATAACGAGAAATGGGCAGCAACCTATATATCATTCTAGGTCATGTATACATCACTCTATCAGTACGAACAATGTAATGGCGCAAAGAAAGTGAACAATTGATACTTTCATTGTCACACACTGATCGAGTACCGTCAACCACAATTCACCTGATCAACAATCACTTTTACCGATGCAGGGAACAACTCAGACAGCTATTTGACAACGAGGCGATTTCACGGCGACTTAACTGTAAGCTATTGCGTTTGATATGTGACCATTTTATTGTGAGGCAGTTGCTGAAGCATGGAGATTACCATAGTTTCTGCGAGTCGTGTAATGTCACTGTGGTATTGTTTCATTTGATTACGATTCTAGTTTACATGGTCGATGCATTAACGTCATATTTGGAATATTTATGGAATATTTCTACTCGGCAATATTCGCGAAATGTTCCGTTCCCTCTCTTTTCTATACATTCATTCATCACTAGCACCTTTACGGTGTGATGGATGATATGAATCAAAGGGAGTGGATGGCTTGATGACGCCTGATCGATATGAATGGAAGAGGAAAAATTCTGCGCCGACCACAGATAGATTCGGAATAGGGCAGGCAGAAGAAAGAAGACATTATTCGCGAAACTAAAATGGCTTCCCAAATAGTACATAACATAAATACCGTCTATTTATCCACGAAGAGGTAGGCAGAGGTGTCTTAACATCCACGTTTCGCCAATTATGTTATAGCTAGCGAGCCTATTGCCATTTATCGGGCACGGAGATCGCAGCACATTGCTTGGTGACTTAAGAACAAAGTCCATTACTCTTTGCTGTCAACGAAAAACAGCAAAGTATATGTCAGTATTATAAGAAGGGAGGCTAATAGAACATGAAGTAGATGTAAGTACATAAAATATCCTTAGACAAATGATGAGTGTGTATTATATGCATGATGTTGTATACTATACTTAAGTATGATTATTTTAGAAAGGATCTTACAACTGATTTATGATCAAAATGCCAATATGGCATTGCGAAACAATTAGGTAAACGATCATTATGTTTCCGTGTGAATACAATAGCAATGGGGCCTAATGAACTAGCAAGAGAAATTCGATGTGTCTTTGATATTTCAAAAATGCGTCATCATTGGCAAGCGGTAAAATTGACTGTCATTTTATCGACACTACGGTGGCGATTATTTTTCGTATCTTTTTACTATAGTTGTTTGGGATATGAGGTATCAAGCCGGCACCTACCCTTGCTAACATAGACGTATAAATACTATGGCGATATTAATATTCAAAATTGTATTTTTTTTTCAATATTTTCATTCATTTTGTTTTTCCGATTATTTAAATTTATTTTTAATATGTTTTATTGAACTATTTGTATGGAGAATTCAATTAGCATGGGAAGGTGCCGGCTTGATAACCCCGGAGAGGTAACTTAATACTGCAGATGCAGCCAGATTAAACGGTACAATCCGTAGTAATATATTTTGGTCACCCATCAAATAACTAGCTTTAACACAAGTTGCTTATTTAGCACAACCGCAGACTAAAAGCCCAAGCTACCGAGCAACCAAGTCCTTTATTAACAAATAAAGCGGACCTAGTAATTAGTTAAATAAATTGTCATTTTGTAAAGTTACGATTTTCATTAATGTTTTTGCTATTTTTAAATTAATTTTTGTACTAGGTTATGTAAACAATTATAACTTTCAAATGCAATTTCATACTAATAACAGCATTACGTTATACGCCTAATAGAATTTCACAACTAAAAAATTTTAATGTCAGGCCATAAAACATTCGTTAGTTTGTTAACATTTCGGTGAAATCGTGTCCTTGTATCTATGTCAATTAGGACAGCCTATAAGTCATATTAACGGCCTAGTGTTAATAAATGTGCTCATGAATATTTTTAATTATATTACTGTATCCTGCACCATTGATTTGTATCTAAAATCCAAGCAGCTTGAGTAACATGTTTCTATTTCTCCCTGCCCTGTTTCCAGTCTATCTGGGGTCGGCGCAGTATGTTTCCTCTTCCATTCATATCGATCAGGCGTCATCAAAACATCCACTCCCTTTAGATTCATATCATCCATCATACCGTAAAGGTGCTAGTGATGAATGAATATATAGAAAAGAGACGGAACGGACCATGTCGAGAGACTGATGAACGGAGAGAATGATTGGAATGACAACATTCCAATCCATACTGCTCAAGGTTTTGGCTTAGATTTTACAGCCGGCCGCCTGCCTGACACCAACCCTCTTTGGGAATGCTGCTGTTGGTGGTTTGCCCTCCACCATTCGGGTGCCCCAAGGTGCTTAATGGTCTAATCAATCTCCCTTAGCCGACTTTTACGACACCCATGGGATGAGTCGGGGCTGGCCTATTCTACCTTATTTGTTCGCTCCCAGGCCAGCATAGAAGACTTGGGTAACATGTGTATATATTATATAATAAATGCTGATGTAATGAAAGAGTGAAAATACCATTGACTATCAATAAACAACTTACATACGTAAATATCATCTTCCTTCCCTATTGCCAGTTTACCTGGGGTCGGCGCAGCATGTTTTCTCTCCGTATTCCTTCCTCTTCATCGGTCAAACATCATCAAGCCATCCACTGCCTTTTCATTCATATCATTCATCATACCGCAAAGGTGTAAGTGATGAATAAATTTATAGTAAATTATGAAAAACATAAGAGCGACCGATGAACGAAAATAGTGATAGGGATGACAACATTCCAATCCAAACAGCTCAAGGCTTTAGTTTGAGTTGTTCTACATTCGCCACAAAGTTAATTTAACCCCTTTTTTTTAAACTCCATACATTTTATTAGTGTCACCTGAAGTGTTTTAATAGACGGAAATAACAATTATTATGCTTTACCTCTAACAATAACTATGTGTAACCTAACTGTATATAATTTTAAGAGGTATCAATACCAACTCTTTGCACCACAGATATATCAATTATATCTGTGCTTTGCACCAATCCACGATTAGACCTAAATCAGCCAACTAATTCTACCAGAATGTTATACCTAAATTTATTTTTCGCTCATGACAAGATTACACAAAGATCACTTAATTTGTGCGATTATTATGTTTAATGGACGGGTGTCCCGCATAGCGTCACGGTGGTGCGATATCATGGCGGCGCGGTCATTAGATCACTGGGCCAGCAACCATAATGACCGCTATAATAGCTTTATAATGATGCGCTTGCGCAACCGTCGCGGGTTCAAGGACATGTCAACTATGCTCTCGAGTTTTGAGTTCGTAATTTTTTTTACTTCTTCCCTCACATCATACACAGACACGGACAGGCAGGTGTCTGCTAATTAAAGTAATTGATGCACGGCCAATCAATTGTTTTAAGTTTTTTTTTAATTTGTTGCCTAGTGAACAGTCAGACACGGACAGGCAGAGGTTTGTTAATTAAAGTAATTCGTTCACGGCCAATTAGTTCATAATAATCTTCGAAACTATTTGCATAAAATTACATTATTAATAAAATAATAAGTGACTCGCATGCAATATGCACAAACGGACTAAATCGAGTGACCAATGTTGAGGTCTTATGTCTTTTATACGAGTATTACTCGGGTAGAAACGAATATTCATTGCCTAGATTTCTCTAAGACTGGGCTTGTGATCATTGATGTATTGTTAGTGACTTGTGTAAAATCAAATATTGCAAAAAGAAATACGATAAGATGTCTCGTCTTCTTAAAAACTGCTGCATACAGTTCAAAAGGTGAAACGTATGGATTTCACCACCAATAAAAGAGGTTTAAACAATAGTGGACATGTAAACGCAAAGACCTCTGACCGCTTATATTTAGGTTGGGGAAAAAGTCTTTTCGCATTATAGTATGTATAAACTTGTAATAAAATCTCTTTGGCTATACTATTTGTATCTGGCTGGTTTTGGTATCATTGAAAGTTTAAATTTTAAAGAACATAATTCCAAATTCAAATTAGGAAAATGTGCGATTTTCATTTGTTTTTCGTACCGCCAAGATGAGTGAATCTAATGAAGAAATTCGATACATTTTAAAATTTTACTACAAAAAAGGTAAAAATGCAACGCAAGCCGCGAAAAAAATTTGCGATGTTTATGGACCTAGTGCAGTGTCTGTGAGAGTAGCACAAATTTGGTTTAAGCGTTTTCAATCCGGAAATTTTGATGTCAAAGATGCACGTCGCTCTGGTCGCCCTATTACAGATAAAATGGATGCCATTTTTGAAAAAGTGGAGCAAGATCGGCATGTCAGTAGTTACGACGTAGCTGAAGAACTGGAAATTGACCACAAAACAGTTTTGGCGCATTTGAAAAAAACTGGGTACACAAAAAAGCTCGACATTTGGGTACCTCACGAGCTCACTGAAAGAAATCTAATGAACCGTGTACTCATTTGTGATTCTTTATTACGACGTAATGAAACCGAACCATTTTTGAAGTAGCTGATAACTGGTGATGAAAAGTGGATCACGTACGACAAGAACGTGCGAAAAAGGTCGTGGTCAAAGGCCGGTCAGGCTTCACAGACTGTGGCGAAACCCGGGTTAACTCGCAACAAGGTGATGCTGTGTGTGTGTGGTGGGATTGGACATTATTCATTATGAGCTGTTACCACCAAGCAGGACGATCGATTCTGAACTCTACTGCGAACAACTGATGAGATTAAAGCAAGAAGTTGAGAGAAAGCGGCCGGAATTAATCAACAGAAGGGGTGTGGTTTTTCATCATGATAACTCTAGACCTCACACATCTTTAGCCACTCAGCAAAAATTAAGAGAGTTTGGCTGGGAGGTGTTAATGCATCCGCCGTATAGTCCTGACCTTGCACCTTCAGATTTCCACCTGTTTCGGTCTCTTCAGAATTCTTTAGGCAGTGTCAGGTTAACATCACGAGAGGACTGCCAAAACCACTTGTCGCGGTATTTTGACCAGAAGTCCCAAAATTTCTATAGCAATGGGATCATGTCCCTACCTACAAGATGGCAAAAAGTTATCAAACAAAATGGTACCTACATACGTTAGTTAAATGTAAATAAACTATATTAAAAAATGTTTTGAATTTTCTTAAAAAATGCGAAGAAACTTTTTCCCCAACCTATTATATTGAATATATATTGAAACTGAAATCAGAAGACAAATTGTTACAACATTTTTATTGTCAGACAAAAGTTTAAATTAAATGAGATATCGAAGGGAAAGCGATTCCGAGTGGACACAGCACTGTGTTAATATTATGTTCTCAAATAATCTCCTACTAGATCAAAGAATATAGGGAGAATGTACCATAACATAACCCACCGAACTGATCCAGTGTAAATTGTTGGGTATTATCGATTACAGATGCAACCGAGTCCACATGCCTTCCGAAGAACAGAGGAACTCGAGATAATATAATAGTTGGTCACTCATGCCGTCGTGTGGTGACGGCAGAGTAGAATACAACTGTCACCACCCCAAATCTCTCCCGTGGGTGTCGTACAAAGCGACTAAGGATAAATCAGCAATGAGAAATGGGCAGCAGCGTTCCACTTATATCACCTAGCAATAGTACTGCGACTTTTGTGCCCGATAAATGGCAATAGGCTCGCCACCTATTACATGGGACCTAACATAATTGGCGAAACGTGGGTGCTTGTTCACCTCTGCCTACCCCTTCGGGGATATAGGCGTGATTTATGTATGTATGTATGGTCACTCATCCAATAATCTACTCCACTACCTACCTAATACCGAGAGAGATCCTCATATTATCTCCTCCCTATTTCTATATTCCATTTATGTGAAAATAATTGGCAATAAGTTTGCTTAAATGCTTTATCTCATGACGTTTATTTTTTATATTGAGTAAATATATTTCATATTTATCTCAAAAAGCTTGCCTTTTCGGGTGTAAAATTACGTTACACAGCAAATACCGGCGCCATTATTAATTTGCTTAAGCGAAAGCCTTCGAACGGTCAACATTGACAACCAATCAATCAGCATGAACACAGAAAAGCTCTTGAAATATTATTTATGTAAATAGTTAATTTGCTATAAAAATATAGTTGTAAGTAAGAGCTTGTCAATTTTTCTATTGACACATCAAGTGATTGTAATTCCGTTTTGTTTGGCCTTACCGTCTGTCAAATTTATGTGGGTAAACATTTTTTGTAAATGTGGGTTTTGGATATGTTTATCCACTTTTATGTGCAATAATTTTCTTTGCAACATTTACAAGGTGGCTATTAGCCAACTCACTTAACAGTATCTTGTACTTAGGTTATTTCGTGAATATCACACAAATATTTGAAGGAAAACAGCCAGCGATCTGAGCATCGACCTTTATTATCCGTCATTATGGTTCAATGTTATAGAGGGTGTGTCTTCCATGCTGGCTTGTGAGCGAAAGAACAACGAAGAAAGTGCCAGCCCGACTCACCCCATGGGTGTCGTAAAAGTCTAGGACTAGGGGAGATTGCCCGGTGTACACTAATAAGCACCTTGGTGTACCCGAATGGTGGAGAGCAAACCAAACAACAGCATACCCAAAGAGTTGCTGCCATCAGGCTGGCGGCCGGCTGCAAAGCCTAAGCTAAAACCTTAAGCGGTAAATGGGTTGGAATGTTGTCATTCCAATCACTCTCTCCCTTATAATCGGTCTCTCGACATGATCCTATCCGTCTCTTTTAATCTATACATTAATTCATATCAACTTGACGGTCTGATTGATGATATGAATCAGAGCGAGTGGGTGGTTTAATGACGTATGATAGATAACAATGGAGGTGGAGATATACTGCACCGACCCCAGATAAACTGGAAACACGGAAGGAAGAAGAAGATTAACAGAGGGTGAGTCTATTGATGGCACCCCGACTACAGTCTTATGTCCAATGAGTTAAGGTTTAAAATCATAATGCTTAAACAGCCTTGATTAACTATAAACATTGTGCCCTGTCACTTTTTCTATAGCAATCAAGTCAACCGTGACCCGTGAGCTAAGTTAGATAATGTAATGTTTCGAAGATAGAGCAAAAAATCAATATTTTTCTGCGTGAAAGTTTTAACTTTGTAAGATCACTTGTCAAAGAAAAAGTATACTATATAACTACTACTATTATATATTACACATATCAATTAAGTTTTAGTTGCTTGTGATTCTAATCTAACATTGCAAAAATTATTATGACTATACATAACGTGTCAGTCATAATAATTTTCGCAACGTTAGAATCACAAGCAACTAACACTCCATTGATTAGTAATAATTTATGCCCACGTAACTTTTAAGAAAGCCTTTTCAAAAAGATTCCCATGACGAACTTAAGATTCTTTCCAAAAGAAAACAATTATAGCCGTCTTTATTCGCACACGTGACAATTTAATATTCAAATTCCGTGACTACGTGCACACGAAACGTCAAAAATACAATAATTATACGCTGATGCTGCGTGAGACCAATGTTTGAACAGACATTCAAACACACTGTCAGATAGCAGGCTGTAACGACATTGCACCTTAAGTGACGGGTGTCAAGGCTGGGAATCGGAAAAATGTGACAACTTTCCGCTGTTGCTCATAGTACTCGCTGGTTGGAATCGCGTGCTCGGACACAGATTGGAAACGGTCAGAGAAATTCGTGATTTGGCGTGGAATGTTTTTTAACGGTATGTTTGTTTTGCTGCTGTATCTATGAAAGAGATGGAGATATCTGTCGTGTGATGACCGCAGAGTAGACTGTAGAATACAAATAAAAGTCTTCTTCTTATCTTCAGCATTCTAGTCAAAAAATGACAATTCAAAACTAGTCGCTGTTCTTGCCGGGTCTATGGTCTAGATTCAAATGAAAATTTTTGACCTTAAATACTCATTAAAGTTAATTGACGTCTCTGAGTGCGGCAGTTAGAGGTTTAATAATAAAACTAAAACGTAATCAATCAAACTGGGAATGCCAAAATAAAGCACGCATCTAATATAATCCAAAACATTGCTCTAACTTCATTGTCGGTGTGGATGCAATTAGCATAGCCATATGCTACAATACGATCCACCAAGCGGTTGAATCCCCAAATTAGTGATGAGCACTTTCACCCAACTGCGTCTGCCCATTCCGGTTGTACAGGTGTTCTGCGTTCAATGTCTATGGCGTATCTGGGTCAGTATGGCGATGCGCCGGTGACCCAGGGCTGTCACCGGTCGGTAAGGATGTGTGCAATTACTTACCTTTATTTTTATAAGGCCAGGTATTTCATGTGCTTCGCAACTCTGTAAGCTGTAGAGAAAGAGGCAAAGCGGGCATGCTGCCTAAAGTTGTGTCCATATACCCAAGGACACATAAGAGAACTTTACCCCCCGCGTATGTAAGGATATTGACGGGAATAATATTGTTTATGAAAATCATTGTGCGCCGCGTGGTGACGGCAGAGTAGAATACAGATATTGTCACCACCCCAAATCTCTCCCGTGGGTGTCGTACAAGGCGACTAAGGATAAATCAGTGATGAGGAATGGGCAGCAGCATTCCTCTTATAACACCTAGCAATAGTACTGCGTCTTTTGTGCCCGATAAATGGCAATAGGCTCGCAACCTTACATGGGACCTAAAATAATTGCGAAAAGTGGGTGCTAGTTCACTTCTGCCTACCCTTTCGGGGATAAAGGCGTGATTTATGTATGTATGAAAATCATTGTTTACGTATGAATAGAGGTGTGTATTAGATCTATGGAAAACATTATACCTATGTATGGAAGAATTGTCAAAGACTGGCGATTATATTTTAATCGCTTGTTTTACGTGTTTGTGATCTCGAGCCTAATGAGCGATATCACGCTTTTGACAACCCTGTAAGTAACCGCGACAAGTTAATTTTTACGGATGACCGCATAGCCGTTTGTACTGTGCGTCAATGAGCGAACTTCTTTTTTATTATTCTGCTTTGCAGAAAGGTCGAATGAAAGGTGTTTGTTTCAAATACTATCCCGAGAAAATTTTTGTTACTCTTTAATGTATGCGAGTATTTTTTTTATAAATTAGGTTGTATATTTGCAATATGAATATCATTCTCGTTTTTATACGTCATTCGATATACATAATATAGCAATTAAAATTAAATACATAGTGCTATTTGGCAAAATAATCTAATTAGAAAAGTTAATATTATTTTTTTTTTGTGACCTTGTTGTAATTTCTTTACATTAATATTATATTGTTGAAATAACGAAATCATAATTTTGCTTAATGAATAGACATAAGAGAGTGAAAATTTTATTTCATTACCAATGGTTCTGCACAACCAGGATGATAGAAAAAACTCATGTCCATGTTTGAAAGTAAACAAACTTTCACGGATTAACTTTCAAGTAATCCGATCTTAACCATTGATATTATTTCTTTCCGTGGGTGTTTTTTAAATGCCAAAAATGAATTTTGGAGGGTTTTTATTTTTTTCGTTTATACTAGACAGAGAAGCTCTTGGCCTTCGTCTCGCCTGATGGTAAGATAACAGCCGAAGATAGAATCGAGCTTCACCTGGAACGCTCAACAACACAGGGGCTGGTTACTTATCACAAATTGCCACACAATAATAATAGACGGCCGCCTTGGTCGAATGCTCAGATCGCTGGGTATTGGCCAACTTTGTCATGACCACAAATGTTTGTTCCCGAGTCATGGTTGTGTTTATGTTTATGTAGTATATTTTCAACATTTATATACATAATTATATTAAAAATATGTCCGTCATCTAGTATCCATAACACAAGTGCTTAGGCTACTTACTTTGAGCTAGGTGAAAGGTGTGAGTGTAAAAAAAAATAAAAAAAATATGCTGTTAATATTATTCATTGTAGCGACAGACTCTAAGTGGTTGCTAGCTAGGCGGGCTTGAAAAATGTCGTACCACCAACCAGATTTTATAAAACTACACTAAAGGAGTGCTTAAACAGTTAAAGAATAATATGTTTTGTGTCATGTTCAACCAAAATTTTACCTCAGAACACAAGCATAAGCAATATCCGCAAATTAACCCGAGGTCATGGGTATCATTCACAAGGCAATTAGAATAAAATTAGCAATGAATTAATTTGGGCCAATTGGAAAAATTTGTTGATTCAATTCCGTCATCTTGATTAACAGAGGAAAGGCAAGTGACCTCAAGATAGTCCAATGGCGCACACAGCTCGCATTGACTTACTTCCTTTAGACAGCCTTTTTAATGTACCATTAAAAGAACAAGATGGTGGGTATCATTAAGTCGTGTGCAGTCACTTGTTTTACTTGGAATAAATGCCATCGGGGGCGCAATAGCGAAAGTGCCTCAAGAAATTATGCTTTTAATGATTTCTATATAATTAGGATAAGAAAAAGGGAATAATGTTAGTAAAATGTTATGTACATACAAAAGTACCACTCACTTGCTACTTGCTAGGAGGAATTTATTCGTTGACTGGTGAATCGCTGCGAGGCAGATCCCAGACTTTCCCCGCTTAAAGGGCTAGGAGGAACACCGGAGTGGTTTAGTGGGTTTTGCTGACGCTTCGTGCGCTGAGCGAGACCCACACACGCCAGTCGCCTAGCTAGCGGCTAGTATTCTGCATAAATGGATTCCACTCCGACAAAAAAAAAGGAGGAATTTATTCGTACATCCAGACGTAAATCACGCCTATATTCTTCCATCCTAATGGATGGCCTGTGCCCCAGCCGTGGGCTCATTAAAAGGCTTGGTGATGATCTTGGTGAATGATATATTTACATGATGTGAAAATGGTATCGTTTATTAAATGGCACTTTCTTTTTATTGTCAGTTCAATGATGAGTGTAAAAAATATTGAAACGTCCGATGGTTGGAGAAAGGAGATTGGATCTTGGTCAGATCCTGGTTCCCACAGCGAATGGAGTCAGTGGTCCAATGCGTCTAGATAATCGCGTCCGAGCGAGTCGAAAAACGTGTCACTGTTCGATCATCGGCTTAAGGCAAGTCCACAGTCAATAGCGAAAGCGGAAAAGTAGCGTGTGGTCCAAATTTAAAATGATTCGTACATTTTGTGTAATGACAAACAATATGAAGAGTAGTTAGTAATGTGTGTATTTTTTATATCTAATATACTTATAAACATCTCGTGTCACATTATTTGCTATTGAACTCCTCCGAAACGGCTTGACCATTTCTTATTAAAAAAGTAAATTATGGTTAGAAAATGTTCAAAAAATTATATGTATTATACCTTTACATTATATAGGCATCTGTCCGGAAGTAAGAGGGTGCGGGTTCGATTCCCGCTTTGAGACTGTAAGTTTTCGAATTGTTTCTAGCCAAAATTTCCTGTGTAATATCTTTTCTAACATTTACATAATGATCAAATGAAAATAAAAAAAAATATACGGGTACGCATTAAGTAACCTCTTCCGTTTTTTCTTCGGTTAAAAAAATTACCATTCTTACATTTTTTTGTGTATATTTGGTAGGTCTGAAAATAGGTAATAGGCTATTTTCATTACCTAATTTCAACACAATCAAGCTCGGGTATTAGGTACTAAACCAATTATTATTAAAAGATGGCTTCGCAAACTACAGTTGTAAATCAATGACGAAACTGAATGTTTGCCCTATTTGCAAATTTTATTACAGTCGGATGAGTGGTTGATAAACATTAACAATTTACTTTATTTTATAACGCAAACGCTAGATAACGTTATGAAGTATTTATTTCAATCTGGCATTAATATGAATTGCAACACGCTATCACGCACGTCAATGTTACAATACATACTTCGATACTTAAAAATTAAATTACTGCGTTCTTTAGAATTGTGTTAACAGAAGTTCCATCCGTTCGAAAGAATTAAAGTGTCAAGGGTTTCGCTTAAAACTTGACGCTATTATACCTTCACTATACTCAGACCTTCAAGAACCCTTTAAAAACCACTTACAGTATAAAAACAAGACAGTAAACCTACGATCAATAATGTGTACACCGGCAGTTAACTTACGGCCAAGAATGTGTTTAAGCACTTGTACGACTTAACCCGGATACAGTTGTAGTTCTTTTAATCAACCACAGTATCTATTTTATCTGCTTAAAGAAACATAGGTACACTGTTTTATCTGCTTGGTTAAAGAAACTTAGGTAAAGCTTTTTTAAACTCCTTAAATATAAATCTAAACATAAGTGATACATACATACATACATATATCACGCCTTTCTCCCACAGGGGTAGGCAGAGATCACTTCTTTCCACTTGCTACGATCCTTACATACTTCTTTCGCTTCATCCAATCTCATTAATCTCTTCATGCATGCCCGTCGGTTTCGGGTACTCTTGACCTGGCCCTTATTTAATAGACTTTCAATTTGATTATGAAAGATCCGCCTAGGCCTTCCCCTTCCCATTTCTCCATTCACTTTCGCCATGTATATCCTTTTTGTCAGTCTCCTTTCATCCATTCTTTCTACGTGACCAAACCATGCGAGCATCCCTTTCTCAATCCTTGTCATTACATCTTTATTCAAACCACACATTTGTCTTATCACACTGTTATACAATCGATCGCTCAGCCTTACCCCAGCCATAAGTGAAATTAAGGTTTATCCCCGAGGGGTAGACTGAGGTGAATTAACACCCACGTTTCGCCAATCATGTTAAGTCCCATGTAATATCTAAGTGGCAATAGGTACAATTTATCGGGCACGTAAATTCTATTGCTAAGTGGTATAAGAGGAACGCTGCTGCCGTTACTCATCCGTCGGACAAGGCGGGTTAAGAGAGCTTAACCCTTTGTCGCCTTGTCCGACACCCGAGATTAGGGGTGGTGACAATTGGCACGGCAAGGCGGGCAATGGCAACGGGGCGGTAAAATCAAATATATATAGTTTAAAATGTAAGGGAAGAAAATCCTCTTTTTTTTCATTAACCTTTTGTTGTTAAACCAAATTGACGCATTCATTGCTAAGCATCTTGAAAAAGCACGCCAATTATACCAACTGAGAGACACTTAGAGAAACTGGCATTATGTCAACATACAATGCGATAAAGCCATTCGCAAGTCATCTAATATGTTATATTACCTACACTTAACCTTTGAACCTGCTACATGCAGACACTTCACAGCATCTCGCGAAAGACACGGGTTATTTTTAAGAAGAAAGATTATACAACATGTAAAGAAATAACGCACACTCTACCACGCTAACTTACTGACGCACCTAGAGACGTCAATTAACGATAATGAGTACTTAAAGTCACTGTAAACTGTCAATTTTATTCAAAACTTTCCGGGTCTAGATGGGCCGACTCCGGGTCTAGACTTAATTTTTTTTTGACATTAAGTAGGTACTTATTAACTTTAATTGGCGTCTCTAAGTGCGACAGTAAGACATATAAAAACTATGATTTATAAAAATAAGACATATAATTCAGAAATTCAAAATTGCTAATTTTGGTATTTTCCATACATATTGCTTAACTGATCAAACAATTTCAATGAAAAAAGAAAAAAATAAAAAATATGATTTTTAGGGTTTCGTACCCAAAGGGTAAAACGGGCCAACTTTGCTTACATCAGGATACTGTAGAGAAGTATAAGCAATAACGTTTTACAATTTACGCCTTTAAGTTTTATGCGTTTACTTCGTCTATACAAAGATGCGTATAGTATTGGCTACTGGATCTTAAGATTATTAACATTACAATATCTCAACAGTCGTTACGTAACTAATGAATATTATTCCAAGCGTAGGAATACAATAATGACCGTCCTAAAACACTTTGGCAGACGCCCATAAAGAAACCTAAAGTCGTGTCATTAAAATGCAAATTTGTTCCAACGAAAGTGCCATCAATAGTTGTGCCATCATTGACACAAATATTTGGGACGCCACCGAGCGAAAGTGGCAGATCAATGGCCACATATCCTAAAGTTAGTTCCCATCATTAAGCCTCGCTCAAACTGGAGCGGTCAGCGGTGGCGGGCAGTTTGTAATTAACCTAAGGACATTATTCAAACCAACAACGCGTCAACGTTTGTTCGGGTTCGCCACCGCCACCGTCCCGCCACCGCTGCTCACTCAAAAGCCTTTATTCAGGTGTGATATTTAAAGGTTGTTCAGGTCATCTGGCTAGCTACCACCATCTTATCAAAATCTGTCGCCATAATAATGCTGTTTACAGCATATAATATAACTATAATATATAACTATAATAATGCTGTTTACAGCATTATTGTGTTCCGACAATTGGTGATAAGATAGCCAGCCCCTCTGTGGTTGAGGGTTCCAGGTAAAGCTCGATTCCATCTTCGGCCCTTATCGTCACTTACCATCAAGTGACATTAAGGTCAAGAGCTTTCCTGTATAGAATAAAAAAAAACTTAACAACTTTCACTGAGGGAACAACATCGAATTCTCAATAAAAATCAATTCTTCATACAAACCGATGTCGTCTGGTTGTCAGTTAAGTTTAGGTCAGCTAATTGTTTTCAACTAAAAAAAGTGTTCACTTCACGTTTACATAGGCACTATATCCTGCTACTAGGTTTCAAACATAATGTTTACTCTAACCTTGTGATTAAGACCTTCAGTAAGGAGTCAAGTTTCCGCTCCTTTGACATCACTAGTAGTAGTAGTTAGGTCCTATGTAGCACTTACATGTTACATTATGGGACCTAACATAACTTTCGAAAAAAAACAAGCACTATAACTTACCTATAGAGACCATTTCATTATACAGACTATTCCAGTTGTAAAAAGGTAGATAATGCCTTTTTCCTAAGCGCGGCGGAATGGGTGTGGTGTATTTAGGAATTATCAACAATTACAATCGATAAACATCGCGAAATGTTAAAGAGTCATTGTTAGGCTACTGATAGAAATTTAAAAGAACTAAGTCAATATGCATTTAGTTCTTGCGTTTAAACACTAGTTGTGAGAAACCTACGTGCAATGTAAAGCTTTGCATTCTTTAGGATCGGGCCATAAAGTGGGATTTATATCACAATCAACGTACAATTTATAGCCTTTACTTAGCGTCCTGCGAGATTGTAAAGTAACAAAGTACCATAATGGTAATAACACTTGTATAATTATACTTCTTCGCAATAAGGTGGCTTGCGAAATAATAAAACAGTGTAAATAGCACTTAATTAATCACATAAATGTACACATTAGACAAGAGTGAATACATTTATAAACAATCTAAATGAACTTGAAGTACAAAATATTTGTAGTACTTATTCTGAATGTTACAATTACTTAGCAGCGCGTTCCTCTTATGCTACCAGCCACCGTGCCCGATGAATGGTAATAGTCATGCCACCTATTACATGGGACCTAACATAATTGGCGAATCGTGGATGTTATCACACCTTTCGCATCAAAATAGTGAATAATATGCTTATAGTATTTGTAAGTAACTTTTATTATTAAGGTTTAAAATTTGTATTATTATTTTGTGACATAAACATTCTAAAGGTATAACGTGCCTTTCGAGTAACTCGAGAAAACATATTTTTGGTCACCCATCTAAAGACAGACCTAGCGCGCAGAACCACTGCGCCAACGAGAACCTCCTTTCTTCTATTTTCTTTGTTTTAAGCGTAAATACTTCACGAAATACAGCATACAAACTAACATACAAGATTTAATAATACAGCTAACATCAACTTACAAAATAACACCGTTTCAAAATGCTCAAACGCTCTAAGCAGTGTCTGAGTAGCGAACCGAACACTCAACGCTCGCGAGAAGTAAAAGTATTTCTCTCTTGCAAATATTGGCTATTGTTGATCAGTGAAATTGTGGAAATGAGAGAGTGACTAAATACAATGGCAATATGCATTGACGGCACTAAAAACGGTGGCAGAGTAGTTGTCATGTGAAAATTCGCGATCGGCACTCGCGATAATTATGTAAACATTAATTTTCTGCGTGTGTGATTTACCGCAGATACGTAGGGAATTCCAGAAACCTGTTAAAAATTATAATGTTGATGATGATGAGTTGATGATGGAGAGTTTAACTATGAGGATTTGTCCCTGAAGGGGTAGGCAGAGGTGATAAATCACCCGCGTTTCGTCAATTATGTTAGGTCTTATGTATAATTATAGGTCGCGAGCACATTGCCATCAATCGGGCACTTAAATCGCATTTTGCTAGCTGGTATAAGAGCAGTATAAGAGTAACGCTGCTGCCCATTACTCATTGGCGACTAAGGGTACTTAACCCTTAGTCGGCTTATACGACATCCGCGGGAGAGATGGGGGTGGTGACTATTGTATTCTACTCTGCCGTCACCACCAGCTATCACGGCATTGATGATGATAAAATAATAAAATAGTGCTCTTTTATATTTGCACGAGCACATTTGAAATAAAACCGCTCTTACGGATTCAACTCACGTATATTTAGGTGTTTGGCATTGTTCTTATTTAACTCGACGATGCGAGCAATCTCATTTAGTCGGATTTTACTTCAATGCTATGTTTTCACTCCCAGGCTAGCGTAAGTTTTTTATTTCAAATGATAAAAGGGTATGTGAGATGAAACACCTTTACAGTATAAGCGATTGAAATCCATTAAACTTGTCTTAGCTCAAACGATAAGAGGGTGACAACTTTATCTTCGGGGATATTTTGTCCTTGGCCATCCTAGGTCTGAAAAGGAGGATAGAGAGAAGAGAATATAGAAAGTCCAGCAATAACCTCAACCTTTGCGACGCTTTCTTCAGGTAAACCATAAAGCGAACCAAATACAGAATTTCCGGTGGCGTAATGCTGATAATTTCGATGACCTTTCGAACGATGCAAAAGCAGAACAGGTCATGGGTTTAAGTTAAATATTTGCCGCTTACAAGCATCCCAGACAATTGTTTGTCCTTTAACTCAATTATAGATACAATGTATTTGATCGTGTTTCACTGCCGCACTCAGAGACGTCAAATAACGTGAATGAGTACTTAACGTCAAAAAATGACAATTCAAAACTAGTCGCTATTCTTGCCGGGTCTATGGTCTAGATTATAATGAAAATTTTTGACATTAAATACTCATTAAAGTTAATTGACGTCTATGAGTGCGGCAGTTAGACAGTTAGAGTTTATCTAGGCATACATAAATACATACATAAATCACGCCTATATCCCCGAAGGGGTAGGCAGAGGTGAACTAGCACCCACGTTTCGCCAAATATGTCAGGTCCCATGTAATAGGTGGCGAGCCTATTGCCATTTATCGGGCACAAAAGTCGCAGTACATTGCTGGGTGGTATAGGAGGAACGCTGCTGCCCATTCCTCATCAATGATTTATCCTTAGTCGCCTTGTACGAAACCCACGGGAGAGTTTTGGGGTGGTGACAATTGTATTCTACTCTGCTGTCACCACACGGCTTAGGCAATTATTATTATTATAGGTAAATGTTTTAGGAGATCGATATCATTGTGGCTTGACCGCTGGGCAAATATATTGTCATTTTTTAGAAGCTCAATATTGTTGTGGCTTAGCGCCATAGGGTAACCAAAAATATACATACAGACATAAATCACGCCTATATCCCCGAAGGGGTAGGCAGAGGTGAACTAGCACTCAGGTTTCGCAAATAATGTTAGAATAATAGTAGCAAATTATGGTCCCATGTAATAAGTGGCGAGCCTATAGCCATTTGTAGGGCACAAAAGTCGCAGTACATTGCTAGGTAAAATATATTATCTCGAATTCACCCGTGCCTTGGAAGGCACGTTAAGCTAGGCAAGTCAAGCATACGTTAATACCCACAAAGCTACGTCCATCCATATGGAAGGCATGTTATACCAGCTATATCACCAAGTACTTTAATAGTCTTAATTAGACAAAGGACTAAAGTGATAATCAACTTTTCAAGTCCACTGTACATCAAGTCGGGTCGCAATCCTGTATCTATCAAATTTACAAATGTCTGTTTCTGTATAATATACAGCTATATTAATTAAAATTAAAGTTAAGTATAAAATTCGGTCACCCATCTTCAAAGTGACCATAGATAATCTAACTTAGTTTACGGGAAAATAGCAAGTCTATTATTACAGCGCTATTGTTATAATACATTGACAAATTGTAATCAGAAACGCCTTAAATTTAATACACCACACAAACCACAGACTCTTAACTGGAATTTAACTTAATACGCTGTCATAATAACCGTTGTTGAATGCAATAATATGTGGTATGCTACGAGCTACTTGGGTATATAACGTATCAATTTGCGTAGACATAAATTGTTGATGACCTCACAGCTCCTCATAATAATAATCAATCACTAATTAAACAATTATCAAAATTGGCTCAGGATAATTTCTAATCCTGTCTCCTAGTCACACCACACAACTATAATTTATTGTTACAACTGAAAAAATACTTAAAACCAATGTAAATTCTCAATTTATTCCATCAAGACTTACTGTTGCAGGATTGCAATATAGATTTGTGTCTCTTTTGTATTTAAAAATCGATTCGTTAGCAGTTCGTCTGATAATACAAAACTAAAATGTCCCCTCTAGACTTTCAACCTTAACTGAATTGGCATAAAGTGCAAAGCTATTACGTCGTTGATACTTCAATACCGCATAACCAACAGTGGTCAATACCGCAGAACAACAAGAAATCAAATCTAGATTTAATATTTGATTTATTCAACGCGGGAAATCTCGAGCGAGGAGCTCGCTAGCGCAGTGGCATAGCGCGCTTGGCCTGCGATTGCGTAAACTAAGCAAGCTCGCTAAGGCCGGTCATAGGATGGGTGACCAAACATTTATTATCTCGAGTTCCTTCGTGCTTCGGAAAGCACGTTAAGCCGGTGGTCCCGGTTGCATCTGCAGTCGTTCATACCCACCAACCCGCACTGGGCCAGCGTGGAGGCTTATGGACCGATCTCCCTATATTCTTCCATCCATAGGGAAGGCCCGTGCCCCAGCAGTGGGTACATTAAAAGGGCTGGTGATGATGATGATTCGACAGTGCTCCTCCGATATGCTGCTGACCGTACGTGTGATGTCGTCAGATTAACGAGACGCGCAAGAAGCTATTATTTGTCATCACTCGAGTATAATCGAGTGAACGGGTGTCAGATACCAATCAAAGACCTCGCGGTGAAGTGGCTCAAATTACAAATGATGTACATTGATATGATATGAGACGGCTATGTGCCCATTAGTGTTAAAATAACTATATTGCGCATCATTCTGTTGTAATATATACTCTTTTATAATCTAATTTAGTGTCAATTTTTGAAATACTTAAGTTACAATTCTTTTTGGCTAACAAACTTACTTCAAAATAAATACCGACAGTAAACAGACGTTTTCTTTAATTTTACGCTTTTCAACAATTATTTTACAACAATCGTTATCAGCACGAAGCTCTAAAGTGGATTAAAGTAAATATTAATATCTGGAAATTCTGTGGTGATATTTCTTGAAGTCGGTGGTAATTTTTTCGTTGTACCAAATGTCACGAGGCGACTATATGGTAAGAGAAAATCATTCCACTAATTTGCCTTCTATAATTTTACGCAATAGAGATGACTACAGTAGATGGAAGTTTAGAATGCGTAATTATTTATTACATGAGGACTTATGGGAAGCAGTCGACGGTTATCCTACTGGAGATACCACACCCGATCCTCTTAAAACAAGAAAAGATAGGAAGGCACTTACTTCAATTTGCATGACGGTAGATGATTCTGCTATCATACATGTAACCAATGCCAAGACAGCATCAGAAGCTTGGTTGGCTTTACAAAAGGCTTATGAAGATAGAGGAATGGAACGCAAGTTAGCTTTAGAGCGCAGACTATATAGACTATGTCTTGATGATTATGATGATATTGAGAAATATATTCATTCGGTTATGAGTACTGCTCAAAGTTTAGCTGACATAGGGAAAATAATTGAAGATTCATCGTTAGCTGCAATCTTATTAGGAGGCTTAACCTCAAAATTTGATCCTCTTGTTATGGCCTTGGAAAATAGTAATGTGGAAATTACTACAGATTTGGTGAAGGAAAAACTTCTAAATGAAATGTTAAAAGGTCAGCTTTCAAAAACTGATGGAACCGCTTTACGGTCTGATGTAAGCCGTCGGAATAAACCGAGAAAGAAAAAACCAATAGTATGTTATGATTGTAAAGAGCCAGGACATAAAAGGCCAGATTGTCCGTTGAGAAATTTGAAAAAACCAAAGGAGTCAACGTCACAGCAAGCACTTGGCGTAGATGATGGCAATTCCGTGGACCACTGGATTATTGACTCTGGCGCTTCACAACATATGACTTTTAGGAAGGACTGGTTTACGACCTATAAATCGAAAGACTCTGTAAGTGTTACTGTTGCTAACGGAGAAAGAGTTAGTTGTGTTGGTTTCGGTGACATTTCTATAGCTACTTCATCAAATGTAAATCGTATTAATAATGTTATATATATTCCTAAGTTAAAAACTAATCTTTTATCTGTACATAAATGTGTCGAGAAAGGATTCTCTATTTTGTTTGATAAGAATGGTTGTAATCTTTTTAGAAGTGATACCTTTTCCTTTACAGGAGAATCTGTTTTGAGTGGTTCAGTTAGCAGAGGGCTGTACAAATTAAACTGTACTGTAAATTCCCCTTGCAACACTGTGTTCGATTCGTGTGCGGTTGAAACTATATCCGAATATGAATTGTGGCACAGGCGCTTAGGACACCTATGCAGAATTGGTATGGATATATTAAAAAATAGTAATGTAGGTATTGATTATAAGACTGTAGATAGAAATAATTGTATAGCTTGTGTGGAAGGTAAACAATCTCGAAAACCTTTCAAGAAGATTGTGTATGATAAGGCATCTTCTTTACTAGAGCTAATACACTGCGATTTATTTGGACCGACGAATACAACGTCGTTCCAAGGCAGTAAATATTGCTTAGTTTTAATTGATGATTTTTCGCGTAAAATATTTGTTTATTTCTTGTCATCGAAAGGAGATGTGAAAGAAAAGTTTAAACTCTTTCATTTATTAGTCGAACGTCAGACTGGGGCAAAATTAAAAAATGTGAGGACTGACAATGGAACAGAGTTTGTTAATCAGGAACTAACAAATTATTTCTCTTCCCATGGTATAGTACATCAAACGACCGTACCTTATTCTCCGCAGTCAAATGGAGTAGCCGAACGTACTATACGCTCTATTGTGGAAAAATCGCGTTCCATGTTAGCAAGCAGTGCACTGCCTTTTTCTTATTGGCAAGATGCTGTTGAGACTGCTGTATATTTAAAAAACAAGTCACCTCACCGTGCTTTAGGTCGTTCGCTAACACCTTTCGAAAAATGGTATGGCACTAGGCCTAATCTAACACATTTAAAAGTATTCGGATGTCGAGCTTTAGTGCATACACCTTCGTGTCATAGGACAAAGTTTGACGTGAAAGCACAAGAATGTATATTTGTAGGTTATTGTCAAGATGTAAATAGTTATTATTTTAGAGATGCTAGGTACCCCAAGAAATTAGTTAAGGCTAGAGATGTCACTTTCTTTGAGGATTGCTTCACTCCTTTGAAGTCTAGTGAAGGACATGAAAATAATATTCACCTCGGACCTACTTTGCAATTGTCAAGGGATGAACAACTTCCGATTGTTTCTGAAGACCCTGACATTGTTAATAGGGAAGTGAGTAGTCCTTTGCCTGGGACTTCAACCGATCTTGAAGCTCCAGACAACAGTGATCCATTTACGGTATGTCCACTAAGGGGGGAAGATGTTGTAAATACTCCACTTAATTTGCCATTATCAGAAGAAGGGCAAAGGTATCCTTCAAGAGTTCGAAAACCACCCGATTACTTTTCTTACAATATCTTAGACACAGAATACTCGGAACCTACAAGCTATTTTGAGGCGATGAACTCTGATGATTCTTCTAAATGGCAGGTTGCGATGCAAAGTGAGTATCAGTCTCTGATGAAATTGAAAACATGGAGGTTAGTAGACAAACCTGATAAGAAGGTAATACATAGTAAATGGGTGTATAAGGTGAAGATGGATGCACATGGGAATGTAGTCAAATACAAAGCACGACTTGTAATAAAAGGCTATAGTCAGGTCGAAGGAATCGACTACAAAGACACGTTTGCACCTGTTGTTCGACATTCATCTTTACGAACACTTATGGCACTTGCGACAAATCTTGGTCTCAAGATGAGACACTTGGATGTGGAGACTGCATTCCTCAATGGAGATCTATCCGAGGAAGTATACATGCATCAGCCACAAGGATTTGCAGTAAAAGGGCAAGAAAACAAAGTTTGTTTGTTGCAAAAGTCTCTCTATGGACTTAAGCAGGCACCTAGGTGTTGGTATAATAAGCTAAGTGAAACGTTAATTAAAATAGGTTTCACTAAAATACCATCGGAGCCTTGTGTGTTCATAAAACTTTTTGGTTCAGACCTTGTCATCTTGGCTTTCTACGTAGATGACATAATAGCATTTTATAGAAAAGATATTCATTTTGACACTGTCAAAAATTACTTACAAAAATATTTCACAATAAAAGATTTAGGAAATTTAAGTTATTATTTGGGCATTAATGTTTTTCAAAATGAAGATGAAATAAGAATAAACCAAAAAACGTACATTTTGAATCTACTGAAAAAGTTCAATATGGAACAATGTAAAGGATTTAATACACCTTTGTCAAATAATAAATTAGAAGATGAAGACAAAGACGGTAAGCATTCCAATGAAATATATCCTTACCAGAGTTTGATTGGTTGTTTATTGTTCTTGGCTGTAAATACTAGGCCAGACATTGCCTTCGCGACTAGCTACCTGAGTCAATTTAATACCTGTTACACTAAGACTCATTGGATCGCCGCAAAGCGAGTTCTTCAATATCTGAAGGAAACTATAGATTTTTCTATTACTTATAGGAAGTCTGATAAGCCACTTGTCGGATATACAGATGCAGATTGGGGAAACTGTAAAATGGACCGACGTTCATATACGGGATATCACTTCCAATTAGGAAATGGACCAGTATCTTGGGCTTCTAAAAAACAGCCGACTGTTGCACTGTCGTCAGCAGAAGCAGAATACATGGCTCTCACTGACGCTGCTAAGGAAGCTGTATATTTAAGGCGGTTTATATCTGAGGTATGTGGTCATAAACCTAACTGTATAACTATATATACTGATAGTCAAAGTGCTCAAAGTATAGCGAGCAATCCTGTTTATCATAACAGAACAAAACATATTGATACTAAGTACCATTTTATAAGAGAGAAAGTATCAGAAAATATTATAGGTTTAAAGTTTATTAAGAGTACAGAAATGCCTGCGGATGTAATGACAAAACCATTAGGGCGTATAGCTCATAATAAATGTGTAACTTGCATGGGTATAACTTGATATTTGTAGTTACTTGACCTATATATTTTATAGATATTTATAATGTTGGCTACTTATTGTTTATGTTTTTATGGGATAGTTATGTGACTAATGTGTTTGTTTTTGTGACTTAAGTTTGTACCTAAATTTAGATTAAGGGGGGATGTTGTAATATATACTCTTTTATAATCTAATTTAGTGTCAATTTTTGAAATACTTAAGTTACAATTCTTTTTGGCTAACAAACTTACTTCAAAATAAATACCGACAGTAAACAGACGTTTTCTTTAATTTTACGCTTTTCAACAATTATTTTACAACACATTCGAATGCCATGACATGACTAAAGTAGGTATCTTATTAACTGTGTATATTTTACATACGTATACATACATAATTCACGCCTATATCCCCGAAGGGGTAGGCAGAGGTGAACTAGCACCCACGCTTCGCCAATTATGCTAGGTCCCATGTAATAGGTGGCGAGGCTATTGCCATTTATCGGGCACAAAAGTCGCAGTACTTTGCTAGGTGGTAGGTATAAGAGGAACGCTGCTGCCCATTCCTTATCAGTGATTTATCCTTAGTCGCCTTGTACGACACCCACGGGAGAGATTTGGGATGGTCACAGTTGTATTCTACTCTGCCGTCACCACACGGCCTGTATATTTTCATTTATTTATTTATGCTTGACAGGGAAGCTCGGCCATCTCACCTGATGGTAAGTGACGATAAAGGCCGAAGATGGAATCGAGCTTCATCTGAAAGGGAGGTTAGAGGAGGAGGGGCTGGCTTATCTTATCATAATTATCGGAACACAATAATGCTGTTTTTTGGCGAAACCTTTTTATAAGATTCATCTTCTTGCTTTGTTCACAGTTTATCTGGAATCGGCGCAATATGTTTCGACGCAGTATGTCTCTTCTATTTATATAGATCAGCCGTCATCAAGCTATGCATCCCTTTTAGTTCATATCATCCATCACACCGGAAAAGGTGCTAGTGATGAGTGAATGTCTACAAAAGGACCATGTCGAGAGATCGATGAAGAAATCCATAGCGCTCAAGGTTTTGGACTTAGGTTTTACGGCCGGCCGCCTGCCTGACACCTAGCCTCTTTGTCGACTTTTACGACATTCCTGGATGAGTCAGGGCTGGCACATTCTACGTTTTTTTTCGTTCCCATGCCAACCATGGAAATAATGTTATTATTGGACTGTAATTTTTTTTTTATTTTGGACAGGGAAGCTCTTGCCCTTCATTTCACCAGATGAAGTGACGATAAGGACCGAAGATGGAATCGAGCTTCACCTGGAACCCTCAACCACAGAGGGCCTGGCTATCTTATCACACATTGTCGGAACACAATAATGCTGTTAACATTATTACTATGGCGACAGATTTTTGATAAGATGGTGGTAGCTAGCCAGGCGGACTTCATAGAAGTCCTACCACCAACCAAACCGAGCACAAAGTTGTACCCCCCTGGAGATCGAACCCGGAACCTCTGGATCTTGATTCCGGTGGGCGAACCACTTGACCACAGAGGCGGTCAAATTTTCAAATTTAATCAGTCTAGCTAAGAAAAATACTAAATAATCGCAAAACATGAGAATTCTATTTCTGTGCAGTAAAGTCATCGACCTGACATATTGTATCATGTCACACGGCTCGTAATTCCAACTAGGCAGTGCCGTACCTGTCCGCCTGGTGTTACGATTGTTTCATCATTTGATAATGATGATTATATCACGGACCAGATGCGGCAAACCGCGGCTTTCACGCTTAACCATTACCAGTGCACAGAGAGGTAATGATTAAGCCTAATTGTAGATAACCTGCGTGCCGTGTGGTGACGGCAGAACAGTAAATAATAATTGTCCCCACCTTATACCTAATCCCGCGGGTGTCGTACAAGGCGACTAAGGGTAACGTGACCCCTTAGATGGCAAAAGGCTCGCCTATTGCATGGCACCTAACATTGACGAAACATGAGTATTATTTGTGAATATTGATAACCTCGACTTAACTATTAATTTACTTCCAATAAAGGTTTATCTTTACCACCGGAGCAACATTACTTTAATGAAACTCGAGATAGAACTTTTTTTGGTCACCAATCCAATGACTGAACTAAGGTAACATTTCTTAGTTTACACAATCGCAAGCCAAACAAGCTAGACATTCCGGCATAAACCGCCTCTAATTAGGGTAAATACAGTCAGAAATAATAATGAACAATGTAACAACTCAAATTGCGATAAATGACTGTAATTCAAACAGCGATTCACACATTTCTCGGGTGATACAAACTTTTGAATTCTCCACGGTGAGTGCTCTCGTGGCAGTTAACAATGCGGATCGCGTTGTACACGTTACTTACCGTGCTACACATCAATTTGTTACTTCGGACCCTTGGTACTAAAGTGGACTATCTCATTATTACAAAGAAAATTGTAGTTAAAAAAAGTTCGAAAAATTATAGTTTTGTCTTGATGCGGTCAACCAAGACATCTAATTTGGCCGAGTATTATAGGTATTGGACGCAGGTTCGATTCCCGCATCAAGTCTATAATTTTTGTAACATTTATTTAAGTTTCGTCACCTATTATATTACATTACATTACATGTTTCCTCTTCCGTTCATATCGGTCAGACGTCATCAAGCCATCCACTCTCTTTTGATTCGTATCATCCATCACACGAGAAAGGTGCCAGTGATGAATGAATGTATACATTACGCGGTAAAAGAGACGGAAAGGACGATGACGAGAGACCGAAGAACGGAGAGACTGATTGGGATGACAACATTCCAATCCATACTGCTTAAGGTTTTGGCTTTTTCTATTTATATTTGTGTACTTATTTAACAAAATGATGAGGATTGCCTTATAACATATTATGTTAAGTATGAATGTGATGGACTTAGAATGAGATGAAGACCGGAAATGCGATGGATGGATAGTGTGGAAAGTGCTATGAGTAATAAGGAGTTCATGTTCATAATTTTCATTTTTCTTAATTCATGACTTATATCAGTTCATTTGTAAGACAGTGGCGTTGTTTTTATTTAGCTTAACAACACGGAATCAATAAATTGTAGATCTGCCTACTGCCTACTTAGATAAGATTAATTAAAACTTAGTATCGTCTCGTGTCTGTAGCAAATCAATTTGTTTCCTTAATTTAGATGAGACCGCGATATAGTACAACCTACATCATTTCAGTATATACAAAACTGTCAAACTTCTCCCATTTGTAATCAGCCTTAACATTTTACCGAACAGCACATAATCCATTGAGTAAATTCTACAATTTGTTATAACCTGATGTCATAAGGATGACTGTGCCAACGGCTGTTGTATCAGAGAAATTGTGTACCTAACTTTGGCGAAAGTGTAGATACGCCAATTTACACCTCTGAGTTTGGATATTTAATTATTTACTCACACCTCCACCGCCACAGTATTGTATCGTCGACACTTTCGTTGCAAGCATACCTGTAACATAATACATAATTAGTTACTATTATAAAGTAATTTGAACACGACTTGTTTTGATATAAAAATAATTAAACCTCGTGACATTATTTACGGATGAAGAGATTAGAGTTTATGCTGTATTTTACTATGTATATTAAAATTAGTACGTCATCTAGAATGCACAGTGCTTACGGTCGGTAATTTTAATTTTGGGCTATAGGCAGTGCATAATTTTATCCAGCTACAATAATATAATATTATATATGCGCTGTTTTATTATATTTGTCAGTTTACTGGTAAAAAAATAGCAAAATACATACGTAGAAGCTTAATCATCAACTGAAGATAATTTACTTATCTATAATAAATAATAACGTGTAAACTTTGACAATTTCTATTAAATTATTTCTAACACTTTTCAACAATGGAAGGAGCAAATGGTTGCACGAGAGCAAACAGAGAGGTAGCAGCTTAGATTATACGTTATAACCAGCCAAATCATGCACTCCTCTCTCCTCTCGTGCCTCTTATACCACCTAGCAATAGCAATGTACTACGACTTTTGTGCCCGATAAATGGCAATAGGCTCGCCACCTATTACACGAGACCTAACTTAATTGGAGAAAAGTGGGTGTTAATTCATCGCTATCTACCCCTTCGGGGATATAGGCGTGATTTATTTATGCATATAAATCATGAACTGCTGAATTTAACGATCTGCCTGTGAAATTCCTATGCATTTAACACAATTTGAGATAGTACACTTAACGCTTAAACAGCTGAAGATTTCGTTTTTCAACTCTTACTTTACTCTTAAACGTGAAACGCAATTTTCACAGGACTGTTAACCAATATAGCTACCAAATTCGGGGAACGAAAGCCCAGTTGACCCTTAAGGCTTTCACTGAGCAAGCCAGACGTGAAAGCGTTAAGCGCATTCGGAAGTTCAATTAAAATTAATCGGTATTTCAATTTCGATAACGTGTAATTTTATTTATGTCGAATCGCATCACTAATTTCTAGGTAAACTTGATAAATATACATAAGCATGTAAAGGTATTTTGTACGTAGCATCGATATATAGTTTAAAATAATTAATTGGTTACCTTGTGGGAATCTATATCTATATATAATAAAGCTAAAGAGTATGTTTGGTTGAACTTAGGAACTATTGATTCAAATTGAAAAATTATTTTGTGTTGGATAGTCCATTTATCGAGTGTCTAAGGATTAATTTATGTCTGTGACAGTGGACTGAAGTAGCTAAAGGGCAACATAGTTGGCGAACTGTGGGGGTTAATACACCACTTCTACCTTCAGGGATAAACAGGTGTGTTATGTGTACCTCATTTCGGATTTATGCCACAAGCATTTACGCTCATTCCTTTGGGCTAGATGATAGGTATCAATATATAATATAAGATAATAGGTAGAAATATTTATTAATAATTACTTCCGACAAAACACTAATGTATGGCCAGTGCACTGAATCGTGATGCACGATCCGAACTCGACTACTTTCTCGAAACAGTCGAGATATAATTTTAGAAGCACTCTGTTACAATAATTTCTATATCAATAAATAAAACACGTTTGGGTTCGCACTCAAAGATAATTTCAGACGCATTATCTGCTGACACTATCTGCGTAAAGAGAGGCCTACCTACTGCCAAAGATTAATCTTCTCTATCTGCCACCTTCACTAATAAAAATTCATTAAAAATTATCTGCATATGTAAACGTGTTTGTGTAAAACAAAACATCGTAGCCAATTCGGTTTATAAACTTTCTTGTAAACATAAAGAGATATGGTTAACTCGATTATAAAAAAGAATACAAGTCTATTTTAGAAAAAAAAAACACATTATTAAAAGATTTCCGCATAGGAACTCTTTTTCGGCATGTAATACATTTTAATTTTTTCTCTAACTTTAATTATTATACAATAATAATGAAATAAAACGTACACGACTATTTTTATCTTGTCATCGACACTTAAAGTACCAGTTAGTACAGACAACCACAAAATGTTAAATTTTCTCAATCGACTTTTGGCTCTACTGCCAACAAGATAAGGTTGACAATCCATTGTAGAAATTTGACAGTTATGGGTAGTCTGAAGAGCCGTTGAATGTACAAACAACTTTTATAAAAAACGAACACTGTAATTTTTATGTAGTCAAATGCACTTAAAGTGGGTAAGCACTAATAAAAACCAACAATTTTTACTATCGGACCAACATACAATAAGCTAAATGTATGAATGAGACAACTGATGATTATTGTCGTATTTTTTACTAATTTGTGCTTTTGCACTACTATTAAAATAATTATTTGTATTTTTATTTAAAAAAATATGTAAATGTCAGAAAGGTGACCCCTTTTGTCGCGTTCAATTTAATCCAAAATATTTAATAGAATTGCGTACAAACAATGACTTGTAAAATATACATTTGATCTTGAGAAATACACTCAATAACACTCTCTGATTTAGCATCCGGAGCTTTAAAATACTCGATCTGCGATGAAGAAATAAGACCTTAGATTTTCGTGTTTATTTTTTCCACTTGACGTAAGTACCTACTGCACTAGTGTCTGCTTGCCACCGTGAGTGAAGGTTACTTTCCACGGTACTTTAAAGGCCGCCAATGCTTCATAGTGGTTTTCAAGATCGCACAATCATTTAGAATTATGACGTATCCTAAGAAAATTGTGGTGAGACAAAGTTCGAAAAATCCTAGTCTTTAAGCGGACTATACTCTTTCGAGCTTTTTCTAAGAACAATTTTCTTCGTAACAAATTTTCTAATATTTTGAAAATCAATTGAAAGGAACAGAAAGGTGATAAAGTATGAAATAACACTAATGTTTCTGAGTTTTCAGTCATTTTATTCACAATGTTGGAGAACTTAAAGAAGAATTTCACAAAATATACGAGACTTTAATCCAATTGCTATCCAAGTGGTTTAATTTTAACTCTCACGATTAAATATAGGCCCTACGTTTTATGTTTTATTGTTTTACACGACAGAATACATAGGTCTTGGTTTAAGCACCCGTGTTAGTTTAAATCCAGTTCTTCGAGAATTTCCGTAAAGTATAAAATGAATTTCACAAAAACATTTCATTTGACAAACGGCCTGCGACCAGCTGTATCTTAAAACAAAAACATCCATGAAGCACACAATAATGATCAAAAGCAGAGTTATATTTCATGTCGCAAACTAATTAGATCCGCAATTAAATGACGTGCATCTTGCTCCCATTAACAAAACGAAGGCCTTAATTAAGGTACAAGGTCAGTGAGCATTCACACGATCAAGAGACAAATGTGTGCTGGAAAGGCTATGTCTAAAAGCGGAACTGTTAAGAGGATTGTCAAAAAAAGATATACAAATTGTAACAGAGAGGTGTAGTCATATTTAAAGGGGTTATTCAGGCCATCAAACTGAACAACTTTCGCTAAGGGACCAAAATCAAAATCACTTCCCCCATACAAACTGATGGCAGCTGGTTCTTGGTTTAGTATGGGGAAGTGATTTTTTTGTTCAACGTTACACCGAGTATAACATTTTTCACACCTTAGACATAGTCGAATTTTAATAATTTTTGAAAATGTTGTAAATATTATATAAAACTAGGTTCGTATGAAATATTAGAATAATATAATTGGTTCTACATAAAACTTAAAATTCCAATATCACATATTTTCATAGAACAATATTAGAATATTTATTTTAACGAAATATTGCTTACGATAGAAATTGTGTAATGCATTAACTTATTACGACTTTCTTATAAAAAAAATATATTAAAGTCATGTGACATTTGAAACTTTTGACATTGTGATAAAGTTTTTTCTCTGTATTATATTTTTGTAGCTACTCAAGTAACTTAATTTTAAATGTATGTATGTATAAATGTATGAATCATCAACATCATCATGCATAAGCTGGACATGGGCTTGCCTCAATAGGCTTTCAGCGCATAAAATAATTCATTTTATCACTAATCCAGTAAAAAAATTACAACTTATAATCATAAAATCAAATCTCTTTTAAGCTTAGTTACCGATTAATTCGTAGCGCGTTGATGTCTTTTACGATACGACTTCAGAATTTCATTGATTTAATTTGTAGCATCTAACAAATATACTGTATTTAATTTGATAAACACCCACTGACTGTTATTACTACACCATTTTTCGAAGTGTGATTATCCTGAATGGTGACTGCAGAGTAGAACTCAATTAGGTAATTGTCACCGCCCCCAATCCCTCTCTTGGGTGTCATATACAAGACAACTAGAGATTATGACAGCGATACTTGGACTTACGTGCTCGATGTATGGCAATAGGTTCGTCACTTTGAACCTCACATAATTATCGAAACGTGGGTGTTAATTCACCTCTGCCTGCCCCTTCGAAAAAAAGCGGGATACATTAATGTTTTCTCCCTATATTCTTCCATCCACGGGAAACGCCATCGATATTAAAGGGCTGGTGATGATGATTTTTATCATACCTACTAAATCGTCCTATCCCAAAGTATAATTGTATCCCAATCGTAATGTTAACTAACAAGGCGTCAGCTGATTGTTATCAATAAAAAAAAATCAAAAAAAGTGGTTACTTGCGCAATTTCACTGTTCGCTCCAATAACTGCGCGAGCGCAGCCATCGTCCATTTCTCCGTAACTATAGGATCCGATGCCGATACATTGCGTGTCATGTGGGCTATTAGATATACCAGTAACTACAATGTCACATGAAAAATACAGGCTTGAAAATTATTTTCCATGACTATCTTTGTGATAATTGTGTACATTTAAGACTTTCAAGTCTATTTAAGTACACTCAACTTTGAAATTAATTGGTGTATTTTTTTTGTATTTCAACCCGGTAAAGATAGTGGATTATATGGAGTATAATAAGCGTACACCACTTATTTAATGTATTTTTAGAAACACGGAGGATCAGAATGATTGATCATGCATCTATTGACTAGCCTTTCCGATCATTGCTGAAATTATTATAACATAACAAATACGACAAAACATGATAGTTATGTTCGAATAGGCATGAAGACTAATTTTGAAAAACTACGCCATGTTTTTCTTACGTGTCTACTTTACCCAAAATAAATTATATACTGTAAAAACTTACGATCTTGATATAAAAAAATGTTGAGATAATGCAATTTAAAATTTCCGCCAAAACAGCAATGGCGTCTGTGTGACGTCACTATTCCGTAAAAAGTTTCTATATTAAACTAGTGAATTTGATTGGCAAATAAAATTTTAAAAATGGAGATAACAGAATAATGACGTCACGCGGCGTTTTAATAAATATGGCGGATTGCTAAGTTTTGTACTTTTATTTTTATAAAATAAATATCAATCACAAGTATGAACTGATAACAAGTGACTATTAACGAATCTCCTTATCCGAAATTATTATTATAAATCAGTGATTCTTTGTTAGTGTCATCATCCCTATTATATTTTTTAACGTTTGTTAGTGTGTAACTATAGCTCTGTCAAAATAGACATGACTTTTGCAATGAATAGTTCAGATTAATTATGCCCCTTTTTAATTTAAGTAGCGGTATATAAAACATTAATCTCAAAAATTCAAATCGAGAATATTAAAGTCCGTTGTTTAAAGGTCTCTACATACGTAACGGGGTCTCTTTCGTTCAAAACGCCTCGTGCACGTCCCGTCCGTGACATAATTAGGTACATTTAGTATGAAACGATGTTTCTGCAGTCCCCGTCACCGTCCTAGGTATTTTCCCGTTACGTATACCTTAAAACTAGACATCATTAACGTCGATAACTAGCTACGATTTTTTCAACTGACTTCATAATGTACATGTATTGAGAGTGAAACGTTCCGTGTCACATAAGTAGAACGACTCGATGTTGTTTTTAAATGCTTACTTAGACGAAATCGTGAGAAATGTTATATCATTTACATATTAATAGTTGCGTTGCTACTATTTTTAAGCGGGCGTGTTTGTGTAAATTTCTTTTTATTGATTGCTCGTATTAGGTTTAGCGTTTTTTGGGACGTTTTAATTTAAGGTAACCTTAATTTACTAAAATTACTACAACAACATCAATATTTCAATCCATACTGCTCAAGGTTCTGGCTTAGGTTTTACGGCCAGCCGCCTGCCTGACACCTGATACCCCCTTTGGGCATACCCACCATTTGTTGGTGGTTTTCCCTCCACAATTCGGGTAAACTAAGGTGCTTGTTTTAATCTGATGTTGTCGCTTTTTGGTCAATAGTTTGTGACAGAGACAGCATCATATTTAAACACTTCTTAATCAAAACATGGCTTAAAACTTTTTTGTAGTAAAATCGATTGAGTCTGGTTTTAAGCCGACAAGTTATCCAGTTTCAAATTAAACTTTGAAATAATCTCTTGTTTTTTTCCTTGAAGAGTGTCCCTTGAATTATTACGTCATAAGGCCATGTCTGGTGCATTTTGCCGTCCTCTCGTCAACTATAAAAATATTAAAGCAGGCCGCCTTCTAACCTTCACTATAACTACATATTAGGTTTAATATAAAAGTCTTGCGTGCTCTTTGTTTACTAAAATCTCGTTACAAAATCTTATTATTGTGACACTGGTGTTATGCCGACTTGTCATATTTCGCAACATGCGTAGAGTTCCGGCATGAATGGAGTCAGTTTCTTCTGACGACGCAAAAGCACAAATTGGCCTAAAAAGCTGAGGATTAAGCCAATGAAAACCCTGGTATGATAGAATGATTAAGGGCCGATTTCACCGCAGAATTAAACGCGATCAGTTGAAGTTGAACTCGGTATATGCTCTAAGCTGAGTTCCGCTACATAGTTTGCATTAATCAAAACCAAGTTTTATGAAACTGCGACTTTTGTGCCCGATAAATGGCAATAGGCTCGCCACCTATTACATGGGACTTAACATAATTGGCGAAACGCGGGTGAGAATTCACCTCTGCCTACCCCTTCGAGGATATGGGCGTGATTTATGTATGTATGTATGTATGTAAGTTTTATTAAGCTCAGTTTTTTGGTCAATAAAGCCAAATGTGTGAAACTTTCGAAAATTAATTTTGCATTTTTGATATCACCATAGTTTTTTATATGATTGTCTGGTGCACTCAGAGACGTCAATTAACTTTAAGTACTCAACTTAATGACGACAAAAAATAATTTAAATCCATAGACCCAGCAAGAATAGCAACTGGTTTTCATTTATCATTTTTCGACATTAAGTACTCACTATCGTTAATTAACGTCTCTGAGTGCGGCAGTAAAAGTTAGCATGGGTATTGTCTGCTTGTACGTTATTTCTGTTACATCGGTTACATGTTGTATATGTCTGTGCGTTTATCATGAAATAACACATCGCAAAGATGCATATTATGTCAGTAGCAACAAGACACCAATAGACCACAACCCAACCACCCATTAGGATGTCAGTGAAAGTGTCAAAAGAAAGTCACTCCCACATTGGCACCGTATGGGCTAAGTTGCCACTTCACGTGAGAATATATTATTATATATATATAACTAGCTGACTCGGCAAGAGTTGTTTTGTCCTTATATCCTAATTGTATATTTGCAATGCTAACTATTTTGTATACCAAAATAGTTGTTAATGATACTTATTATGACCTATTCTCAGAGCTATCAAATACACACAAAAAATTACATAAAAATCGATCCAGCCGTTTGGGAGGAGTTTAATAACAAACACGTGACACGAAATTTTTATAAATTAGATATGTAAAACGCTGCCTTCTACTTAAGCAGTCAATCACACCACGTGTCGCGACAAACAGTAAAATTTTCCCAACATTATCAGCCTTTTAATGGGCACAGGTCCTTTCGATGAAGAATGGGCCATAACCCACCACGCTGGTCTAGTGCGGGTTGGTGGGAATTTTCGACTGTAGATGCAACCGGGACCAAAGGTTTAGTGCCTTCAGAAGCACGGAGGAACTCGGGATAATACATTTTTGGTCATCCATCCAATGACCCGCTTTAGTGGACATTGCTTTGCTTACCCCCGAATACAGAAACGCTACTCAAAGTTTGACATTTAAGTAACTCCTGCTTAACGTTAATTTTAAGTATTGTCAAAATTGACGTTTTTCCATAAAAATTCTGACAGGTATTTATTGTCCGCTTAACTTTTTTAAGCAGTGCTCAAAATTTAGATAGCTCCTCTATTTGATTGCATCAAGCCAAATAGAAGAAAGCTTACTGTTTGCACTATTACCAAAACAGAAACTAGCTAGACAAATCGCTTCTTTAATAGTGAAGAGACACAAATCAAAGACGCATTTCTTACAAAAATAAGTCTTCATGCCATTAATTTTGAATAAAAATTATTTCTAATTATCTTTTGAGTTGTGCCGTTTTTAAATTAAATGAGCGAAATGTGTCCATTGGAATTTCACAGAAAGACAAAACGCTACACGCGACACAACATTAATGGACATTTTGAAACGCGCCGTCGTAAAAGAATTTCTTTACAATAAACATTGTGAACAATAATTATTATGAAAATGTCGTTACCTTTGTACCTAGTGGACGTTTCTAAAAGTCTAATGCAATGATTAATGAGCTAGTTAGCCGTAAAAGTTTATTACTTCAACGGTTAATTTGTTTTACAACTCAATACTTACTGTTCTTTACTTTAATGTCGTCGCACAAAGAGACTTTCAGATTACAAATGCAACACACAGGCACTTTTGGATCGTTTTAACGCAACTTTTACGTTGTTATTAGTTAATTAGCATAATTTAAAAAATTCGATAGCTAGAGGTAGTCTACAGCACGTCACACTATTAAAAAATGTCTCCGATCCATTGTCAAACTTACCCCCGAATACAGAAACGCTAATCAAAGTTTGAGTCTTGCTTAACATTTAAATGTTGTCAAAATTGACGTTTTTCCATATAAATTCTGACAGGTAATGTCCACTTAACTTTTTAAGCAGTCCCCCAAATTTGATTAGCGTTTCTGTATTCGGGGGTTAGCTACTGACTTCAAGCTCAAAGTCGATTGATAAAACTTTAAATAAAACCTTGAAATTATCTCTTGATTTTTTGTTGTCTGTTGATTTAATATTGTCAACTTAAGGCCCGTTCCAATATTCTATCAACAGTTGAAGATAGACCCTAGTTTGGTTGCTTAGCAACTTCTGTTATTTATCGTTATATTAAAAAAAACATACGGTACGAGACGGTTTTTCGTCGGTTTAAACAAAAATTGCTAGACAACTAAACTTTAGTAAGCTAACTGTAGTTAGATTATTTAAACCCGTCGTTAGTGTCTCATGTTGGCCCCAAGGGTAAAAAACGACAGAACGGTGGAGGGCAAACAACTAATATCTAAGTAGCATTGTCTTTGTTTAATTTATTGTTATAAACAAAGGCAATGCTACTTAGATAGGCGGCAGGCTGTAAAAGCTAAGCCAAAACATTAAGCAGTAGGAGAATGTTGTTGTCCTAGTGATGAATGATGAAAAGAGAGTGTCCATTCATCAGTCTCTCTTATCTACATTGTCATTGGTATAACTTCTACGTACAGTCGTAACAGAGAGGCTACCAAAGAATGTCAGATTATCTCAATGAACTTTATGCTTTATTACAAACAAGTTAAGGTTGGCATCGATCATCGAAGACATTTGATAGTTTTGGGTAGTAGGTGGTAGGTGGTAGAAGTGCCGCCGACCGTACTATGGATATGAATTAGCAGGAAATCGGGCTTGAAGACATTTACAGGAAGTCTGAAATTAGCGCCAGTGACAGAAAAGATGAAAGGGAGCCGTTTAGCTTGGTGTGGACATCTTAAGAGACGATATACCATGAAAGTGAGTAAACAAGTTATGGACATGAATGTTGATGAATGTCGAAGTAGAGGGAGACAACTGAAAAGATGGGCGCGGATTATGTGAGGTGTGATAGGAAGGTGATGGGTGTGAATGAGGAGATGACGAGTGACAGAAGAGAATGGAAAAAGAGGACATACTGCGGCGACCCCAAACAGGATGGGATTAGGGCAGGGCGATGATGATGGGTCTTGATGACATTTAATGGAATAGGAAACATACTGCACTGACCCCAGATGACCTGGTAACTGGGAATGAGGCAGATGATGACTTATCGTCGACCCAGTGTGAAGATTTTGTAAAGCCGGATCCACAAATCTTTTCCGTGATAAACCTACGCAACTCAGCATTGAGTAATCAAAATTTTGAAAGCCATCGCCGCTTCTCTACAAATCTTAACTTAGCGGATTCTCGTTTGCATATCATAAAAATTAACCAATGAAACACTATGCTAATGACTTTTGGAGTTTTCTTACCTAACTTTCCATGTGCCGTCCCCAATTAGCAACCTAACGACAATTACATAATATAAAAATGCAACATTGACATCAATTGACATCGTCCTGCAAATGTGAATGCTATTTTGTATTCAACTAAATGTTTACGGTAAACGTCAGTTTGCACATAGCCTTACTAACAACATACACACTTACATCGCTGAAAGGGTAGGCTGAGGCAAACTAGTACCCACGTTTCACCAATTAGGTTAAATCCCAGATGGCGACTCTATTGCCATTTATCACGGCACGTAAATCGAAGTAAATTGCTAGGTGGTATAAGAGGAACGCTGTTGTCTATTACATATCGCGTCTTCACCCTTAGTCGCCTTGTACGACACCCGCGAGAGAGATACGGGTGATGTATTCTAGTAAGAGTTCAGCTTATCTAAAATATAACATTTTAGATAAGCTGACGTGTTGTCCACCGTACTAACTGCTATCAAAATAGCCTAGCTTTCCTAAAGCGACGAGCGGCTTATACTCCGTACTCTGTAAAATGAATGCAGTGACAGCAAGCAGTCAAAATATAAAAGGGTAAATTATATGTCAAAGGATACCATGTCATGCATACCATCCTACGGCTAACAGAGCATAAGAGTCAGTTCACCAGTGGCGGAGCGTCCATATAACCCGATTCCCAACAGCCGTACCAAACGAGCGAGCATAAAAAATCATTACCATAATGCAAGTACAATACCATTTTATAAACAAATAAAAAAAATCCACCAATAAAATCTTATCATAACAGTATTAAACGCGCGCGAAACAATATGCAACACAGGTACATACAATTCGCTCCCGCTCTCTAGATTCCTTCAACTAACTCGCTAAATATCGAGTTATGAACGCCTACTACAGCACGCACACAGACAAGCGTAGTCTTGTCAGGCGCACGCAACGAGAAATAGTACCTAAAGATTGCCTACAAGCCGGCATCAAGCCGGCATTTCGGCAGCCTACGCGCTTATGCATCGATACACTACGACTCACGCACACATTAGTAATAAACTACCACGAAAACAAGTCCGTCAAAAGTAAATATTTTAGATCTTATTACAATAGCCATAAAAGCGGAATTTCACTGCACTGAACTGCACTCAATATCGCGGTCGGCGCCGCTCCAACAAGCCGGTCCGGAGCGGGTTAAGTCGTCCTTCCCTTTTTAACACGGCTTTTGTTTGTATAATGATCTCTCTTTCTGGCTGTATAAAACAAAGCACAAAGCACGCAAAAGCGGCGCAACGTAGTTCTCCGCTTCGCCACTAGATGGCGTTGAACAGTTGTAGCCGTGTCCTAGCAGGCGGTGTTAAAAGTTTATGTATAAACCATAAGACGCTTCATATATTTTTTATTAGAAGTTTAGTTTTTAAATAAATTTGGTTTATCCTCTCTCGACACAATATTGGCCGCTTTGATTTTGATGCACATAGATTGTTGCTTTACCGATTTCTTGCTAAGTGAAGGAAAGCAGTTTTTAAAGTTGTCCTTTGAAAATAAAAAATATGTCATACAGTTAGGTCGAGCTCGTCCAAATATGTCAAGTCAATAGATTACAAGCGTAAAGACGGTTTTTTCAAGTCATTAGTTCTCTATTCGATTTTAATTTTAACATTATATAAATGTTAGAAAAATTAGTAGAAAGATTTTAGAGGTTAGAAAAAGAATTTCGAAAAATTATGGTCTTGAGGCGGGAATCGAACCCGCGTCCGCTGCTATCCGGGCAGGTGCCTGACCGCTCGGCCACCCAAGAGTGTCTTGGGTGGCCGAGCGGTCAGACCGCTCGGTCACCCAAGAGTGATTCCCGCCTCAAGACCATAATTTTTCGAAATTCTTTTTCTAACCTCTAAAATCTTTCATTAGTTCTCTTTAAGATAAATATAGTTGGGTTACAGGCAGTTGTTTATTATATAAAATGTTTTGTTTTCCGTGTCTTTTGTTTTCTGATTCAAGCAGCGTTTGGAATCGAACGGGATTTTCTGATGTAAATAATTTATCAAACTCTGCTAAAAACATGTTCAAAGTGAGAAATATATGCGTAGTTGTTTAGCGTTGCATGAATTTGAAAATAGTAGAATAGAAAACTATTTTAACAATAATTTTGACGCTCATAACCGCAAAGTCGAGCGTAATCGTATTCTGTTAAAACGTTTCATAGACACAGTTGTTCTCTTAGGTAAACAAGAATTAGCGTTTCGCGGGCACGACGAAAGTGTAAATTCGGATAATCGTGGTAATTATACTGAAACATTATTATATTTGAGTAATTACGAGCTTTAAAGAAAGTTTCTGCGAGTACCAATTTTTTGTGGGTCCTAATTTTTACTGTGGCTTGCCTAACTTTTTTTTTCACGCCACGCCACTGCAGTTCACACTGAGACGTGACGATGCTAAAGAAGAGGCAAGTGGTTTAGAATTCTTGTAATGAAACATGTATCGTGTTGTGTAGTAAATAAAGTTACATTTTGTAACGCTCTGTTAAATATGCGCGCCGCATCGCGTCATTTCAAGTCTCGGTGTGGACTGACCCTAATGTGTCTATGGAGGCAAGGTACCAATGTCACGTAAAACAATAAAAAACGTAACTCAGCCAAAAAACACGCACATTATGAATAGCTTGATTAGGTTGGGGTAGTCGTAATATGACGGCCGGTTTGACTAGATAGACAGGCTGACTACCAACCCAACAAAAAAATACCTGAAACTGTAACTGGTGTGAGAACTGTTAGTGTAATAAGTACTGTTTTCTGAACGCGACCTGAGACCTCATCATCACCATTAACAGACCTTTAATGTCTCCACTGCTGAAGCACAGACTTTCCAATGATTATGATGATAATAGATGGAAAAATATATGGAGAATGGGCCGTAACCCACCATGCTGGCGCAGTGCAGATTGGTGGGTATTAACGAGTGCAGATGCATACGGGACCAACGGCTTTACGTGCCATCCGAAGCTCGGAGGAACTCTAGATAATAAATTTTTGGTAACCTATCCAATGACCGGCCTTGCCGAATATTGATTAGGATACCAATCGCTGGCCAAGCTGGCTAAGCCACAGAAATCACGCCCATTTATACCCGAACGGTTAGGTAGAGGTGTACTTCTAACACCCACGTTTCGCCAATTATGTTAGAAATTCGGTTGCGAACACTCACCCATTTACACTAAACACTGGTCACCATGTAACTCTCTGCCGTACTCAGAGACGTCAATTAACGTTAACGAGTACTTAATGCCAGGCCCGAGTTCACCAACACGTTAATCAAACGAATAAAAGATAACCGCCAGTTTTTGGCAGTTTTTCCATACGGTAAAATGTCAAAAACTGACGGTTACATAATAATTGCCTGTTTTATGTGTTGGTGAACACCAGCATAAGTACTGAATAAGGTTAATTGACGTCTCTGAGTGCGGCAATATGTAAGAGTATTCCTATCCTAAGATTTGTTCAAGGGTAAATCGATATTTATGACAAAGTAATTGCCATTTCAGTTCCCACGCTTTTGGCCTAAGCGACTTAGGTCGCGTGCTTCGGTGCGAGTTGTATAATCAACCTATCTGTCATACATTTCTCAAAGAAGAAATTTAAATAGTCAGGAAATCGAAGGCTTCCGAAGTTCTGGTGTGTATTTTCTGTCTTAATGTATCTAAAAAAATGTTCCAATTAACTTTGACGGCCGGCTTGGTCGACTGCTCAGATTGCTGGGTATTGGCCAAGAGGTCCCGGGTTCGAATCCTGGTTATTTTATGAAAAACACAAATATTTGTTCCCGAGTCATGGCTGTGTATATGTTTAAGTAGTATATTTTCAACATGTATATACATAATTATATTAAAAATATTATTATGTCCGTCATCTAGTATCCATAACACAAGTGCTTAGGCTACTTACTTTGGGCTAGCTAGATGATAGGTGTTAGTGTAAAAAAATAACTAACTTATTCTCCTCTATTAAGTAAATGGAGGAAAATCTGGAAATTTAAATAATTTTTTCCAAACCCAATCAATTTGCATGTATTGATTTCACAAAAACAAACCAATAATTAACGCCAAAGGTGTTATATAAAACAAAGATTATAAGACTTTGTACATAATCATGTTGCCGTGTGGTGACGACAGAACTCTATACAATATATCACCACCCCAAATCTGCCCAAAACGGTGTGTTATAACTATAAGGCAACAGTAATGAGGACCATTCCTCATTACTGTTCCCATTGTACCATTGTAACAGCGTTCCCATTGTACCACATAGCAATATACTGCTATTCGGTCTTCTATGCTGGCCTGGGAGCGAACAAATAAAGTAGAATAGGCCAGCCCCGATTCATCCCATGGGTGTCGTAAAAGTCGACTAAGGCAAATTGCCCGGTGTAGACCAATAAGCACCTCGGGGCAACCGAATGGTGGAGGGCTAACCACCACGCGGGCGGCTGTAAAACCTAAGCCAAAACTTTGAGCAGTATGGATTGGAATGTTGTCAATCAATCTCTCCGTTCATCGATCTCTCGGCATGGTCCGTTCCGTCTCTTTTCTTTACATTCATTCATCACTAGCACCTTTACGGTGTGATGGATGATATGAATCAAAAGGGAGTAGATGGCTTAATGACGTTTAACTGATATGAAAAACCCGCAGAAGTGGGTATCGGACATCGTTGTTATGGTTACACACGTCGCACCTCATACAGAACCTCAATTATTGATAGCTGAAAACGTTTTACTGCGCTGCGCATAGGTCAACAACCAACACCTTTTGGAACAACTAAAAATACCGAAATACTTTTAAACCTCCGCGGTCGTAAATAGAATGCATTATAATGACGTAACAATCAAACTAGCCGACAGTAGGAAATAGGTTCGCTTAGAAAGTTATCAAAAGAAGAAGATTCAGTAAGTGCCATAACATAACCGTGTCTGCGACACAAAACGTCGCCGTCCAAAAACCAGTTGCAATAACTTTCTTCGGTAACGTGTGTTTTGAGGCACGTTTTGAAAAAGCGAGAGTTGTAAATAGCTATAATGCATTCCTGGCCCACTTAGGCTATATGAAAAATTGCACAATGAAACCCGACACTAATCGCAACGCTATTTGTGAGCTGTCAAAGGAACATCAGTCAGGCTGGCCAGACCTATCGGATTTCTCCGATTGATTCTCGAACTTAGCACGATTAGCGTAAAGCGAGAATTCGGTTGGGAAAGCTGTGTACCCATTTAGAGGAACCCAGAATAGATGAGCAAAGCGCCCATATTTTATGATAGATAAATATCTGCCAGTTCCATCATAGCTTAATCCTTTACATTTTTATTTACACCGACCTACTCATTTGTAGTGGTTCATTCATAATTTTGCAGACCATGAAAGCAGCTTTAGTGCCGTGTGGTGACGGTATCGGCATAGAAGAATACAATTGTCACTACCCCTACCTCTGTCGTGGGTGTCGTACAAGGCGATATAAAATGAGAAAAGGGCAGTCGTGTTTCTAGAGTTCCTGTTCGCAGTAATTTTGCAAATTAAGGCGATTAAAGTCCCAATTTAAAAATAAATTTCGATATTTATCTCATCTCTTTTGCTTTGGACATAATATGATGGTGTGTCGTCGTTGGTTAGTTTGGAAGATAAACACTTTAAATACGCTTTTCTGTCTAGGTTATTTAATGACAGTCCAAATATTGAGGAAAATACTATCCGGAAAAAGTCGGAGGGTATCTATTTCAGGTACCATGCATGGCGGAGAGAGTCACAACAGACAGTCCCCGGAACTCACATATTTAAGCAACATTTGAGACAGTTGAATTAATCTAGAAATATTAATTTTAATCTAGTGGCAAATCTAATACGTGCATTCACATCTTATGACTTAGTGATCTTTACAAAAATCGGAGAGGATGTCTTAAAAATTGTTGTAACACCAATTTGTCAAAGTCTAAAATAAAATTAACGGTTTGTTTATCCAAATGATCTGATCGCTGGCTTTCGACCCAAATTTGAATTTGACAGAGGGGATAATCAATGTTCTTCATGAGTCATGGCTGTGAATATACTCATAATTTTCAAAACATACAGCGAATTATAATTTGTTGGTTATCCAGTTTCTACAGTACAAGCGTTTACACTGCTTACTTTGGCCAGGCTGATAAATGTGAGAGTAGCAAATTTTTATTTAATTTGAAAAGTAATGTTGTTAGTAGGTAAACACAGTCTTCACAGTGTTTATAATCTTATACACCTCGCCTTTCACCTGAATGCGTCATTGAATTCAGATAAATATCAAAATATACGGTTTTCCTGTTCCATAAGTAGGTATTTCCTGCATTGAAATTAAAATCTGATTGAAATTTTAAACTTAAGAATTTAACCGTGTGCCCGATAAAAGGCAATGGGCTCGCCACATTACAGGGGACCTAACATAATTGGCGAAACGTGGGTGCTAGCTAGTTTCACCTCTGCCTACCCCTTCGCGGATATAGGTGTGAATTATTTTATTTTATTCGGAAAACTTACAGCTATACTTAACACAAATGGTAAATAAATTATGTAAACTCATACTGCCGCACTCAGACACGTCAAATAACTTTAGTGAGTACCTTATAGTCAAAAAATTTCAATTAATAGACCCGGCAAGAATAGCGACTAGTTTTGAATTGTCATTTTTTGACTTAAAGTACTCATTATCGTTATTTGACGTCTCTGAGTGCGGCAGTTAGCCAATTACAAGTTGCCACAAGTAGGTATGTATGTAGAATTTAACTTCAGTTAATTTCATACACGGATCATCACCGTCCTGCCCTGTTCCCAGGTTATCTGGGGTCCCTATAATAATCATTAATTATCATACGTCACACCGGAAAGGTGCTAGTGATGAATGAATGTATTCTTACAAAGAAAATTGTGGTTAGAAAAAGTTTGAAAAATTACAGTCTTGATGCGGGAATCAAACTCGAAATTTTTAGAAATTTTTCTAACATTTTTAATTATAATGTTTAAATAAATATAAAAACACTAATTAATGTACGCTCTCAATACACACCGTCAAAAGTATTTACATAAAACGAATTGACGCAAATAATTCAAATACAAACTTAAAATTTCATTAACAGTCTTTAGGATTTCACTGGACAGTTGAAAATATCAATATTCATTGAAGCGTGTCCCGCGTGCCACTTACGCGCAAGGCCTCGCGTTGAGTGTGTTACGATGAAGAAAAGGTATAATATACTGGAGAGTATGCTATTAGACAGTGAAACTGATGATTTTTCCAAAGATTCCATACTTTGGCAGTCCAGAGGGCTTATCTATTCGAACGCATAGAAAACAAAAGTATGAAACTGATGTATTACAACGTCAGTTTCATACATTTTGTATCCTATGCGTTCCATAAGTTGGTATTGAAGTAATTCCAGTATTTAAGAAATATCTTTCTGATTTAATAGTTATTTCTTGTACGTGAGTGCAAAGTTGTTTTTTAACCGCGTGCTCAATTTTGATGACCGACCTAGCGAAGGATTCTAAAATTGAATTATTAAAAAATTAGAATCCTGAGCGATAGCGAGGGAATCAAAAAAGCACAAGGTGAAAAATCTTTGCACTCGAGTGCAACACGTAACTTTTCATCCCCCCCAACGAGGAAATTGCAAAATACAAAAAAAAATACAATCACAACAGTTTTTGTTTTCACCCAGAAACTTCCACAACACCCTCCCATTAACCCAAACACACTCTCAACACCCACCGAGAAACACCCACAACATTCACACCCGCAATTCACACCCGCAATACACACCCATCCACTCACCCAAAAACACCCATTCACCCAGAAACACCCACAAAACACCCATTCACCCAGAAACACACACAAAACACCCATTCACACAGAAACACCCACAAAACACCCATACACCCAGAAACACCCACAAAACACCCATTCACCCAGAAACACCCACAAAACAGCCATTCACCCAGAAACACCCACAAAACACCCATTCACCCAGAAACACCCACAAAATATCGAATCACCCAGACACACCCACAACATCCATTCAGACACCCACAACTTCCACCCAGTCACAAATAAAACACCCATTTACCCAGACATACCCACAAAACACCCATTCACCTAGACACATCCACAAAACAGTCATTCACCCAGACACACCTCCAACACCCACCCATCCACCCAGCCACACCCGCAAAATTTATCCAGACAAGTAGCTAATAAATTTATTTAAGTCAAGCACGTTGATTTTCTGTATGTTTTTGTTCCGTTGCTAGCGTAAACAAATCAAACAAACCTAAAAAGCTTTTAAATGCTTGACTCAAGCATCAAGCAAGCATTGTAGACGATCAAAATGTTTAAAGCAAGATTGACGCCAAGCTGATTGACCGTCACGGAACTCCAAGGTTTTAACGAATTTATGACATGAAAAGAAAATGGCGCGCGCAAAGCAAATTACAAAAAAAGTACACCAAGAAGGTTCCGAGTCTGAGTTTTTAACAAATTAAAATAGGTTACATGATAATTTCGGCACCATGGAGGTAGAAATAAATAGGTATAATGATGTTTTAAATTCACAAACTCATTGCAGACGATGTTCTAAATTCAAATTTACTTTATCCTCTAGAGGATAAAAACGGCTTTTGCACTCAGATATCGAAGAGCAAAAACGCTTTTTCCGAGATGGTGGGATGAAAATAGTAGATTTTCCATCAAGTGCACAAAACGAATCATTTTTGTCCGAGACTTTTAGCAGCCCGAGCCGAAGGCGAGGGCTGTTAGTAATGTCGAGGATAAAAATGGTTTTGTGGACGAGTTAGAAACTCTGCTTTTCACTTCGATTGCGAGGAAATAAACCAGTAGTTTATCATAACATTTCTTAAAATTCAAACTAAAATTAGTACAGTTTTGGATACCGAAGGAAAAGTTTTTTCCATTGATATTAGGTTTGGGCTGCAGACCTATACAGCCAAGTATTAAAATAATTTTGAATTAATAATATTTGTAAATTAATTTAATAACCTACCGTACCTACTTGAATTAAAAATTTTATATCTTTAATGTCTTAAAAAACACATTAGGCAAATAAATTTAAGTAAATATTAAAAAATAACAAATTCTATCTCTGAATTTATCATTGTGTTTGCCTGCATGGCTCATGTTCTTTGCCCTAATATAGACACATTTATGAGAAGATACGTTAATGCTCTAGAGCACAAAATTCGATTTTGTGCAGCTTATATCCTGCACAAATAAGCACTTTCAGAGCATGAGAAGTGAAAAATAATTTATAATAATCATACATACATAAAGCACGTCTATCTGAGGTGTTGTAACACCCGCGTTTCGCCAGCTTATTTCAGGTCCACAGTAATAGGGCGTGAGCCTATTGCCATTTACCGGGAACTTTAATCGCAATAACTGCTAGATGGTGCGCGTTATACTATTTAAAACTCTAACTGCCGAACTCAGAGACGTCAGTTAACTTTAATGACTACTTAATGTCAAAAAAAATCATTTAAATCCAGACCAGAATAGCGACTAGCTTTGAATTGTTATTTTTTGACATTAAGTAGGTACTTATTATCGTTAATTGATGTCTCTGAGTGCAGTAAGTCGTCTTGTACGACGCCCACGAAAGAGGCAGGGGTGGTGACAAATGTATTCTTCTTTGCCGTCACCACACGGCTTATTGAGCGAAATACATACGAATTATGTTTTATATAGTTACGAAATGAATAAAACATGATCCAGCTTCGCCTTGACAACGCCCAATGCCCAAGAAAACTCTTAACTTAGCTTCATAAGCAACAACAGTCTCGATAACTTGTTTGCACAATGAAATAGCAAGAACCACTTAAGTGCTTAAAATATAAGCTAGTGCACTTTGCTTCTTGCAACAATAAGGCTTATTGACATATATTTAGAATACACAATGTCTTTATGTATTTTTGGATTGCGTCTCTCTTGTAATGTAATTAAAGAGCAACATGAATACACTTATACACAATCTTCCTCTTCTCAAATCTTCTTCTTCTTACCCCACTCCCAAATTATTTGAGGAAACATACTGCACTGACCCCAGATAAGACGATGACAATTGTAAGACACAACAAATTCGAGCCCTTTATATTTTTGATAGCATTTATTTTGTTTGTCAATAGTCCTCGCAATGTAACTTGTAAGCTCAGGAGTGTCACATCACATGTGTGTCAGGTGCACAAAGTATCGTTAGCTAGTTACAATGCTGCGCTCGCGCAGGATTATGCGTAATCCGGTTTTTCCAACGGTATCATTACATATAACTTTAAATTTCGATGTTTCTAACTGTCCGTTAGATGGCAATAGGTTCGCCCCCTATTACACATGGCCAAACATAAATGATGTATTGATGGTGATTGCGTTGACAACATTCCTATTTATACTGCTCTATATTTTGGCTTAGGTCCTTAACAGCCATATATCGGGCACAAAAGTGTCGCAGTACATTGCTTGGTGGTATAAGAGGAACGCTGCTGCCCGTTCCTCGACACCCATGGGAGAGATTTGGGGTGGTGACAATTGTATTCTACTCTGCCGTCACCACACGGCCAGGTTCAATGTTCCTATTCAAAACAGAGATAGCTATAACGTTTCTGAATGTCAGCTACGATTACAAGTTATATGTTTTCCCTGTTTTAACCAAGAAAGTGTTAACTGTCATAAGCATAAGGCAGTGAATTAACCATTTCCAGACCAGATCCAGTCCCTTTATATGGCAAACAAAACACCGGACTGAGCTAATTACGATCGAACGAACGCTTTCTAAACGAAAGTATGTACCTACCTGTGGTTAATTTTAGTTAATGCTATCATTAATGATTAGGTATACAGCGTCTTTCGACATGGATACCACTGTATGTAACGATGTAAATTTTTAATTACTCGTTTCGATGACAAGTTATTAATAATAACACGCTGTTTTTTTTAATAACACGCTGAAGCTATTAGTTCTTTGCGACTTGTTTTGTTAACGCGTTTTCGAGTTTGAGAAAGTATTACGAAAATGACAGGTAGGTAAAATACCTATGCGTATTTTACGGCCGAGAATGAGGAAAATATAAGCTTTGCTTATAACCATTTCATGTAAAGTTACATAGTGACAATGTAGTCGAATGCAATTGTTAACGGCTAGCTCTACATCTATCGCCTGTCGTAGGTACAAGGCTACTAACTGCCGCACTCAGAGACGTCAATTTACGATAGTGATAATAATAATAAATATTTTTACACTCACACCTATCATCTAGCCCAAAGTAAGTAGCCTAAGCACTTGTGTTATGGATTCTAGATGACGGACATATTTTTAATATAATTATGTATATAAACGTTGAAAATATACTACATAAACATATACACAACCATGACTCGGAAACAAACATTCGTGGTCATCACAAAATTTGCCCCTACCAGGATTCGAACCCGGGACCTCCTGGCCAATACCCAGCAATCTGAGCATTCGACCAAGGCGGCCGTCTACTAATAAGTACTGAATGTCAAAAAATGACAATTCAAAACTAGTCTCTATTCTTGTCAGGTCTTTGGTCTAAATTTAAATGAAAATTTTTGACATTAAGTAGGTACTCATTAAAGTTATTTGCCGTCTCTGAGTGCGGCAGTAAGAGTTTTAAATATTACCAGGAATGAGTAGGCTGGTCAAAAAGAAATGCCAGGATGGCGAAAGTGACATGTTGTGAATACATACATACATACATAAATCACGCCTATATCCTCGAAGGGGTAGGCAGGGGTGAACTAGCACCCACGTTTCGCCAACTATGACAAGTCCCATGCAATAGGTGGCGAGCCTATTGCCGTTTATCGGGCACAAAAGTAGCAGTACCATTGCAAATTTGCTAGGTGCTATAAGAGGAACGCTGCTGCCCATTCGTCATCACTGATTTATCCTTAGTCGCCTTGTACGACACCCGCGGGAGAGATTTGGGATGGTGACAATTGTATTCTACTCTGCCGTCACCACGCGGCATGTTGTGAAGGGGCCCCGTAAACCTACTGTACACTCGGGTCAAAAGCGTTGCCCCTAACTTCTCTCTCTGCTACATAATGCAACTGACACACGAATGGTCAATCCATGGAATGCTAAGAGATTTCGTCTCGAAAAAATTATAATGCATGAAATAAGTAGAAGAAGAAGATTTGTATTGCTCAAAACTACGTTACAACTACTTAATTGTAAAATATTATTAACTTACTGTTAGTACCTAACCTGCATAATAACATTACGGATAATCCTAGACTTTGTGTTGGTATTCCAAACATAAAATTAACATAGGTATTGCAGTTTTAACTTCAGATCATTTAGAGCTAAAAATATGTTACAATCAAAATAATTGTTTGTTTTATTTATTAGCTGATTAAGAACAAAACGACTGACCATAATCTGACACAGAATCACGAAAAAACTTTATTCATGAACGCAGCAAGTAATTTTGCTTTTCACTAATGATAATGTATATTTATAATACACATATACACGACCATTTATCCATAATAAATTATAATAAATATTTTTACAATCACGCCCAAAGTAAGTAGCCTAAGCACTTGTGTTATGGATACTAGATGACGGACATATAATATTTTTAATATAATTATGTATATAAATGTCAAAAATATACTACATAAATATATACACAACCGTGACTCGGGAACAAATATTGATGACTCGGGAAAAAATTGTGTTTATCACAAAATTTGCCCCTACCAGGATTCGAACCCGGGACCTCTTGGCCAATACCCAGCAATCCGAGCATTCGACCAAGCCGGACGTCGCCGGCAATCCGTATACCATAATATATAAATCTATCAACAATAACATCTGGAGGTTGAAAAACTAACTGCCTAGGCTGAAGTTCGCCAACGTATTATTATGAACTGTCTCTTTTTGACATTTTTCTGTATGGAAGAATTGTGAAAAACTGTCAGTTATATTTTTATCGATTCATTTACGTGTTGGTGAACTCGGGTCTTAGGCTGGAGTTCACCAACACCTAAACAGGCGATTATAATCTAACCGTCAGTTTTTGACATTTTATGGTATGGAAGAACTGTCAAACACTGACAGTTATCTTTTAATCGCTTGTTTTACGTGTTTGTGAAAACGGGCCTTAGAGCCGGTTTTTTGATGCATAATTCTCAACCAATAGTTAAAAATTACTACTAATCTTTAAATATCAGACAGATATTTAATCATTAATAACAATAACGGACTGATATTTACTGTTATTTAAAGTTTAAGAAGACAGAAAATCTTACACAAGTCTATATTTCCTAACAACTTTGTCTTCATCATTGTCAAAGGGTTTTTATGATTGCTTATACCGTGTTCCTAATTAAACTTCAATCATAAACATCTAGCTACGACTCGTTTACTGCCGACAGCAATCAACTATTCCCCATTTAACAATGGTATGAATTAGTCAATGTGATCAATTGCAATACGTGACTTATTGAGACTATAAAGTGCTAATGGTGACGGGAGAGCAGAATACAATTGTCACCACCCACCCCCATCTCTCTCGTGGGTGTCGTACGAGGCGACTAAGGGTAAACACAGCGATAAGTAATGGGCAGCAGCATTCCTCTTATACCGCCTACCAATATACTGCGATTTATGTGCCTGATAGATGGCAATACGCTCGCCACCTTAATTGGCGACAAGTGGGAGTTTAATTCACCGCTGCCTACCCCTTCAGTTGTTTTCTACATACATATATCACGCCTGTACGTGATTTATGTATGTAGGAACCAACTGACTGACGCTATTGAAAGCGCGCCAAACACTCAAACTCCATTGGTGTTAATTACTTCTACAGATTGATTAAAAATTGTGACCCTAGTCTACAAGGTGAAATGTCAAAGAAACTTTTTACAACTTCACCCAGTAGGCTGAATAACAAACTACTTAGATTTGATTTATATCTCTGTGGTTGGAAACTGCGCAGACCCCAGAGAAACTAAGAAAAAAAGTAGCAATATGATGACCTACTGAGGGTTTTGGCATAGGTTTTACATCCGACCGCTTGCTTAACACCAACCCTCTTTAGATAAGCTGTTGTTGTAGGTTTGCCAAATGTCTCAAGCATTTGGGTGCCCCAAGGTGCTTATTGGTCTACACCTGATAATTTGCCTTAGCCCACTTTTATGACCAAAAATCTATGGAGTTTTGTCAGTTCAACGCGATAAATGGCTCTATCATTATCGTGTTTCGGTGGTCAAGTTAGACGGGCAGGGGTGAACCCGAAGGGGGGTAGGCACAGGTGAATTAACACCCACTTTTCGCCAATTAAGTTAATCCTAATGTAATAGGTGGCGAGCCTATTGCCATATATCGGGCACATAAATCGCAGAGTATTGCACTAACACCTAGCAATATTCTGCGATTTATGTGCCCGATATATGGCAATAGGCTCGCCACCTATTACCTAAATTAGACCTAATTTATGTTATTTATTTCATATACGTTTTTAAATAAAGATTATAATTAAACTCACCTATTAACACTGCAAGCACTGCAAATAGCCCGAGCACTGAATAGTTTTTCATTTTGTTTTAATATATCCTTCAACACTTTCACCAAAAATAATCACTCTCACTGCATTACGATTCTGGTCAGTATTCAATTTTAATTCGGTTGTCACTGACACAAAAACAGTGTGTTTAAAATATTTATTTCACTAATCACACAACTTATTTAATTATGAAAAATGTATAGTCACACGTTTTTTAAATCGGAACGTTGCGATCTCTTTTGCCGCCAAAATTTGACAGTTGCATTTATAAAAGCGCGCGGCGTGCAATCGCGTTCGAAAGTCAAACGCACACTGGCCAGTCACAGTCAGACAGCTGTGTACAGGCTTGCGATAACCCGACCGATTTGAAAACGACTCAATTGATAGAGCCACATTTCTGTAAAGTAACGGACCCGATTCGTCCGCATTGCAAGTAGGTTTAGTATGTATTCGGAACCTTCGATGCAAGTAACAGTTAATTATCTTGCAGAACTTGATAAGCGAAGCTTATGAATATGTTTTAATAACAACAAAAGTAGCGGATATGTTGCAACGTAGAGATATTTGCTCCCTTTACTGTTGTACTGATGGGTAAATTTAAAATTCCTTTTTTTTTGTAAATATATTCGTTAGGTCAAAACCCCGAATACTGAAACGCAAAGTTTGAGTCTTGCTTAACATTTAAATGTTGTCAAAATTTACGTTTTTCCATACAAATTCTGACAGGTAATGTCCACTTAACTTTTAAGCAGTGCCCCAAATTTGATTAGCGTTTCTGTGTTCGGGGATAAGAATAGTTCGCAGGCGTAGGCAATTTTTTATACCTCTAGGTGATAAGGGCAAAACCACGTTTGCTGGGACATCTAGCATTTCTATACAATTTACATCCGCTCATACTTAATTACTAATTAACTACAGTAATGTTGTCAATTTCCGTGTTCCTTAAAAGAAACACATTGTCAATAAGCAACGTTACTCGTTTAAAATATTTAAATATAAATAAATATTCACGCCTTTTCATCCCAAAGTGGCTAGACCGAGGAGAGGAGTATAAACACCCACATTTCACCACCGTAAGTCCCATGTAATAGGGAGCGAGGTTGTTGCCATTTTTATCGGTTGTTAGGAGTCCGTATTACAGTGAAAAACTTCCCTTAAGAGACAAATTAAAAGAAAGACCTCTTTAGGAAAAGAGAATATACAAAATTATAAGTTGTTCAGTAGTATGAGACGCTATAGGTAGAAAATAGGAAAACCTCGGAAAATCTATGACGTGTCATAATACGGCATACTTTCCATTTTCAACCGACTATCAAAGTAGAAGGGTAAGCTTTATTAAAGGTAGGCTTTATTGAACCAAAGGCATATTTTTAATTTTATTTTATCTTTATAATGTTTATGTAGTACACATAAACATATACACAACCATGACTCGGGAACAAACATTTGTCGTCATCACAAAGTTTGCCCAGCGATCTGAGTATTCGACCAAGGCGGCCGTCATTTATGAATGTATGTATGTAAGTTAGGTCTCATGTAATAGTTGGCGAGCCTATTGCCAACTATCGGCCACATAAATCGCAGTATATTGCTAGGTGATATAAGAGGAATGCTGCTGCCGATTACTCATCGCTGTATTTTACCCTTAGTCGCCTTGTACGACACCCACGGGAGAGATGGGGGTGGTGACAATTGTATTCTACCGTCACCAGACGGCTAAATAATAATTATTTGATAATCACACATTTCGCAATATTTGGACTTAGGTACAGTCGGTGTGCAACTATGAGGTTTTTCCTTTCAAATCACCTTAATCAATCCATGTCGGTACTTTTGCACATCGCCACAAAAATCTTCCGACTTCATTTTCCAGTTTTTTTTTTTTACAAAATTTATAATTAATAGATATTAACAAATTTCATGACCTCGTTTTATAATGCTGTATTGAAATTTTTAAATAACACGAGATGCACTAATAAACTGACTACTATGTCGTAAAAATATTTATTACCCTTTCGGTAACTCAAAACGGATTTTAGGGTATTGAAATATCGAAAACAAAAAGAGCCACAGCTACTATCTCTGTCACTACTATTAAGTAGGTACCGCTAAAACAAAATATAATAGATTGCTAAAAGAAGATGACTGTCTTTACAATTTATTTTTAAGTAGACAAAAAAGTCGGCAAGGTTAAAAACCAGTAGAATACCTTTTGGATTCGAGAACTATTTTTTTACTAGAGTATAGAGTACGTTGGTATACTCTTTTACTTTTCTATACTCGTTTGTTTTAGCGGTAATTACAAGCTGTCCCTTTTTGACAATACCCTAACGGCAGGTTTCAATATTCTATCTACAGTTAAAAGTAAGCTTACTAACTGCCGCACTCAGAGACGTCAAATAACGTTAATGAGTACTTAACGCCAAAAAAATGACAATTCAAAACTAGTCGTTATTCTTGCCGGGCCTATGGTCTAGATTTGAATGAAATTTTTTGACATTAAATACTCATTAAAGTAAATTGAATGAAATTTTTTGACATTAAAAACTCATTAAAAAAATGAATGAGGCAGTAACTGCCGCACTCAGAGACGTTAAGTACTCATTAACGATATTTAACGTCTCTGAGTGCGGCAGTAAAAGTTTTTGTTATATAAGGTATGATAAATAACAGACGTTGCTAAGCAACTAAGCTGTAGAACGTCTATGTTCAAATGTTGATATTGGGACGCCTATTTTGTGTTAACGAAAGGGAAAATATTTTTGTTGTATACCTATTGTTAAAATATTGATTTTCGTGTAGAGCGACGATACTAAAGTGTGGTTTATGGATAAGAATCAAATTTCATACGTGTCAACTGTACTATAACTATGGCTTTAGGCACAGGAAATGTATAAACTTAAATACATCAGAGCTCATAAATGTTACCTACACTTATATTATACCCTTCATATTAGATATACAGTGTGGTGACGGCAGAGCAGTACCCACCCCATCTCTCCCGCAGGTGTCGTACCAGGCGATGGCAAAGAATGCTATGAGTAATGGGCAGTATAACGTTCCTCTGTGGTTCCTCTAGTTCTTGTAGTTCCTCCGATATGTGGCAATGCGCTAGGGCCCTATTACATTGGACCTAACATATTAAATTTGCCACACTTGGGTGTGAATTCATCCCTGCCTACCACGTCTGGAACATAAAGACTTGGTTTGGTGACGGCAAAGCAAAATACATTTGCAGCGGAATACAAACACCACCCCAAATCCCTCCAGCGGGTGTCGTACCTACAAGGAGACTTAGGATTAAAACAGTGACGAGGAATAGGCAGCAGCGTTCCTCTTACACCACCTAGTAATGTGTCCGACAAATGGCAATAGGCTCGCCACCTATTACATGACCTAACCTTATTGGCGAAACGTCGATCAATTCACAATTCACCTCTGCCTACCGCTTCGGGGATAGAGGCGCGATTTATGAATGAATGTAATAAATATCCACAATAATAATCAATAATATATTATTAAGTAAACGATCTACGAATGCTTGAAATTGTACTCCACCCCACGTACGCGCAGCTCTGTTCCAAGCGCGACCGGTTTTATTGGAAATCGCATAATTATTTGACTTAACATTGAACCTTCGTAATGCTTGCACTGAACCCAATCTGGAAAGTCCAATTTTATCAAAACCAGTTCACGATCCGCTACAGTTACAAGTATTTGTCGACCCAATGGTTGTCGATCGATACAAGGTTATTTATTGTGGTTTACTGTATGGTCAACGGCACTAGAGACTACTCATGCATAGGTACTCTTCTTCTCCCTGCCCCGTTCCCGGTGCAGTATTATCCCTCTTCCATTCATATCGGTCAGACGTCATCAAGCCATCCACTCCCTTTTGATTCATATCATCCATTACACCGGAAAGGTGCTAGTGATTAATGAATGTATAGAAGAGAGACGGAACGGATCATGTCGAGAGACCGATGAACGGAGAGTGATTGGAATGACAACATTCCAATCCATATTGGTCAAGGTTTTGGTTTAGGTTTTACAGCGGGCCTAACACCAACCCTCGTTGCTTATGTTGTTGTTGGTTATTTGCGCTCAACCATACGGCTAATTGGTCTACACCGGGCAATCTCCCGTAGTTGACTTTTACGACACCCTGGGATGAGTCGGGGCTGGCACTTTCTACGTTATTTTTTCACTCCCATGCCGGCATGGAAGACAATACTATCTATACTTACATAAATCACGCCTATATCCCACATACCTGTCGCGAGACAGTATGTATAAATTCATTTTTGACGGCCGTCTTGGTCGAATGACGGCCGCCTTGGTCGAATGACGGCCGCCTTGGTCGAATGCTCAGATTGCTGGGTATTGGTCAAGAGGTCCCGGGTTCGAATCCTGGTAGGGTCAAACTTTGTGATAACCACAAATGTTTGTTCCCGAGTCATGGTTGTGTATATGTTTATGTAGTATATTTTCAACATTTATATACATAATTATATTAAAAATATGTCCGTCATCTAGTATCCATAACACAAGTGCTTAGGCTACTTACTTTGGGCTAGATGATAGGTGTGAGTGTAAAAATATTTATTTATTTATTTATTATTTATTTAATTATTTAACAAAAACAAAAATGCTCGATAAACATTACTTAGTGTTTTGTCTTCGTCTCACAAACATGATTTTGAATGCGAGGAAAAGAGACAAAACACTGAGTAACTAAATACTCAATGCCTATACCGTGTTTATTAGTCAGGCCGTGCGAATATTGCGACTTTGCTCGATGAGGCCATTCTGAGCTTGCCAGTGGCACCCAACGCGGGGAACAGAAAATTACGGAAACTACACACAAGAAAATAAGAAGAATCGGACAGACGAAATCGCGAGCTCTGACCAGTTTATTATTAATTTAATTATTGAGTATTAATGAGTTTTCATATTTTAATTACCGGATTGTAAGGTTGTTCAATCAAGATAGGAAAGAGAAACCTTTACCTACCGGACAGTACAACCTTGCTTCTAACATACAAATTCTTCCAATACCTACCCATAAGGGAGTTGTGTATAATTGGAATAAAAAAAAATTGAAATTCAAATAAATATTCCTAGGAAATGCCTCCAGTTTGAGAGACTGGAACTACGCTAAATACTTACATAGGTAATTTAGTTACGGTGTTATGGCTGTTGTGTTGGGTACCTACCTATGAGATTCTGTACATATTCACCGCATAAAATTGGTACCTACCTAGGTAGGTAGGTACCATTTTTATTTTTTTTTCACCTTGTGATAACTATGTCAACGCCATCTGTTGGTAATTGTCATCAGAATGTAAAGCACTGTTTTATATAAAACGCATGCGTTTCACAGTCGTCGTTACTTAATATCTTAGTTACCAATATAATAACTAGATGGCGCTACTTAAATAGTTACAACATTTGTTTACTAGATGGCGTCCAATTCCTTATTTTTGGTCACAGACGACGACGGTCAGAGTGTTAAAGTGTTTTGCTAAATTAGGTACCTATTTTTCTTTAAAATAAAAACCATTTTTCACGACTATCTGGCAATAATGTCACAAATTTATGTGTAATAATAAGGTCGATTTTAAACGAAACACCATCGAACGAAACACATGTACCTAGTCAAGTCTAACTACACTAGATGGCGCTATGAACCACTGTTTTAGAATTTTTAAGCTATTGCCGGATCTATTTTGCACAGATTAATAAAAGCCGCAATGTATAGAATGAAACCGTCAAATTTATTTTGACTTTTCTACGATTACCTTTAATTTTTTTAATAGAAGTTTAATAAATACAATTGAATTTTTAGCATTAATTTTCATTTAAGTTTTAACTTATGAGACAGTTTGTTTTATGATTGTATACTTTCTTGAAATTCGCAAATATAGTCTATGTCCGTAATCGCCATCTCATCGTTTTGTCCGCCCGTACGTCATTGGCAGTGAACGGAACGAAGTGTCGTTGTGTATAGATCGCTGGCTGGCCGTCTGAAAATAGTGAACCGAGTAGGCATGAGTTTTCGAAATATGTTCGAATAAAAAGTGAATAGTGAGTGAGTGACTGTCATCCAGCAAGATGGTTGATGACGTGCAAAATATTACCGAAACCGCTGAAATCAAAGGTATATGTGCAATTGTTGTTAAAACATGCGTATTTAGTGTAAATTGTGATTGAAAATTGTCTAACCCTAAACCGTGTCGTGGCCCCACGTCGTGGGTACGTGAGTTTCGACAACGTCTGTGCTGTGGTGCGATGCTCAATTCAATCTAATGTTTTGTTTTTCATCTTTATTTGGACACCTTTTTCCCGTCGTGGTATGTTCTAAATTTAGCAAAATAGTTGTCAGACAACAGGAATGTGGTACCGATGATATCACAATGTACATGTCATTGCGATCAACTTTTGGCGATTCTGTGGTTAACTACCGTTACATCTGAGTGTTTTTTTTACTTTCTATAATAATTCACTGCATAAATCAACTAAATTTGTAAGGATTAATCGTCCACATTTGCTAACAATGCCTGTGTTACTGTGATTTCCTGCTGTTCTTGACGTATCGTACCTTTACTTACCTGCATTACTAATGAATACATTGGTATGGTAGGTGTTTTATTTGGGATTATCTTATCACCTTCGTATATTGTTCCTATACATTATGCAATGCAACTACTAGTATTTTCCATCGCCAAGACAAAGTACTTACTCTATTATACAACAATATAGATAAAATTTAATAAGATAGGTTGATAAAATTTACTTGTTATTGCAGTACTTACTTAATTTCTGATAAGAACAAAAATAATATTATCCTAATCTGATATTTTTGTAAGGGATCCAAGATATTGATTGGTGTAAATGAGTTACTTGTAATTGACTACTAAAAAACACTTAAAGAATACTATTCATTTTACAAAACATTTAGAGACAAGTTTATTTTATGGAAGACATGAAATACAATTAATTACCAAAATATGAGCATTGATAATCTAATTTGTTATTACTACCACAAGTACCTTTATCACTCTGATATAAAATGTCCACTTGACTAACTTGTCTACCTCTAAAATATGAATCAGAGTGAAGGGAGTCTTATAATAGTCCTATTAGTAAACATTTTTAATCTTCTGATCTTATTCCAAGTCAGTAAGTAACAACTTATTTAGAAATAGTGGCTGTACTAACTACAAAATGTAATAAAAAACACGACACAAAAACTATTCCTTCTAAGTAGGCTCGTAATTATTCAAAAGGTGGTGGAGAGATATAATAAAATGCCAGTTATTATGTGACTATTTTATTTATCATAATAATTCTATCCAGTTACTTTATTTTTGCATGTTTTTCACTTAATACATTAAAATAATAAGTACAAAAAACAAAATAATCAAAATGCTTTGTATGTCAAGGTATCACAAAAATTTACTCAATTAGCTTTCTGCTTTACTACGTACATGTTAAAGTTGATTTATTGAAGAAATTTTAAAGTTTTGGGTAGCCTGAATTGCCATTTTCCATACTATAGTGAGCAGGTAACAAACAAACCCAATAGTTTAAACCAACTAAAAGTTTATTAGAATATTTCTTATAATGTTAAATATTTTCCAATTATAAATTGTAAGATTTTACAAGAAATTATAATAGGTACCGATCTAAGATAACCTGGAAATAGCACAGGAAGCTAATGATAACTACCTAGTTCTATGTTATTAATTTAAATGCCAAAATATTGGTGTCTACAGACAAACCATTGTAACTATAGATTATAGAACTAGTTGTCAGATTATAGAAATATTTTTGTTTTCACTACTGCTTTAATAGTGTAGTATTAAGGGCAGTGTGACTAAATGTGTGTATAGGTATATAAAAGATAATTATGACATCAGTTAATCGACATGATATTCAGATTGGTCCTGCATTTAAAAGTGTAGGTAGAACTGTTCGCTTTATGTATTTGAAATATGCTAATTTTAACACAACCAAGGCTGATATTGTGTGTAGATGCTAAACAATGTACCTATGTTATAAAATAGTTACCATAGTCAAGTCATTTATAAAATATGATTTACTGCCGCACTCTGAGACGTCAGTTTACCTACTTTTATGAGTACTTACTGTCAAAAAATGTCATCTAAGTCTAGCTAGACCATAGACCCGGCAACTATAGCGACTACCTAGTCACTAGGTAGTTTTAAATAGTCAAACAAAACTACGTAACTAGTAGAATAGTCATTTTTGACCTAACATAATCATTAACGTTAATTGATGTTTGTAAGTGTGGTGAAAATTTGCATTAAAAACTTATTTTGCAAGCAAGCCACCTAAAATATTATTGCTGTCTGAAAAATCCACAATGAATCACAAACTATACACTTATTTGCACTTTCTCCCTGCAGTAGTGTTTGTGTCAATTTCATATGCCTATCACCATATTTTATTCATATAATACTGCATTTTTATGAACGGTTTTTCTTATTACTGATTTATATTTTGCTAATAAAATTGTTTTTGTGAAAAATGAAATTCTGTACTAAGTACTAACCCCCAATTACAGAAACGCTACTTAAATTTTGAGCACTATTTATAAAGTGAAGTGGACAATAACTATCAGAAGTTGTATGGCAAAATGTCAGTTTTGACGATACTTAAATGTAAAGCAGGACTCATACTTTGAGTAACGTTTCTGTATTCGGGGATGATGAAAAAAGATGCTCGTTCCACCAGAGATGTGCAAAGAAAATATGAACAAGGGAGGTAATTAGAATTGCATATGAAAAACTAAGAGTGAAAATTCCCTATTTCATTACATTTTTCCTCATACTCCATGCTGCTTTGCATTTACATCATTGCTGCACAATAATAATAGTAAGTAGCTTTTATTGAGAGACAGAGTGCCTGTTGCATCATATCACCCATATCATATCACATCTCATCACCCTCCTGTTACTCACATCATATTTGAGTGCTGGCTCTTATTATGCAATAACCATATTTAGGTATAATTTCTTAACTAAAACAATTTATGAGATAGCAGTAATATTTTAGGTCAAAAGGTTTCAGTAGTCATAGATTTGAAATCAATAAGCAGGCAGGATTCATTCAATTTAAATAAACAGGTTGATGATGTTCCTTTATGTTACATACTTAATTTGATCAATTTATATGCATGTTTATATAAATAATTATGTATGACCTTGATTCCAGTTCCAAAGTAACAGAACTTGTTTTTTCATTGATAAATAAATTTGAATATTTATGTTGCCAAGATAAAAAATACATAAGTAAGAATATAAAACTGCCAAATCAATTATTAATTAGAAAGTATCTAGGTATTATTATAATATTTTAACTCTGTATTATTTTAAGACCTTACTCACACCCATACAGGAACAGGACCCGTGCTTAAACTTGTCACATGTCATAAATCACGCCTATAGGTGTATTAACACCCACGTTTCGCCAAATATTTTCAGTCCCATATAATAGGGGCCGTGTCTATTGCCTTATATAGGTGGTACAATAGGAACGTGCTCTAACTTATATTATGTAAAATAAACATCATCAACTTTCTGCCATTCTCGGGTTATCTGTAGCAGCAGCAGTACTGCTACAGATAAAATTGCAGTATATTAAAATTGTTTCTTAAGTGTCAACAGTGTCAATAGACCCTGAAAAAAATTATAAGTCGCCATCTGCCTGCCCGCGCTGCACAGTATCCTCTTCCATTAATTTTGGTCATACGTCATCGAGCCATCTACTCCCTATTACTTCATTATCACCCAGCACATCGGAAATGTGCTGGAGCCTGGAATTAATGGATAGAAAAGCAACGGAAAAAGCTGTCGATAGACTGATGAACACAGAGAATGGCTGGAATGACAACATACCGCTCAAGATTTTGACATAAGTTACAGCTGGTCGCCTGCCTGACATCAACTCTCTTTGAGTACCTACCTATTACAACGTAGGTAATTTCATCGTACACGATACAAATTTGACATCCAAACGCCCGTTTTAATGAAAGTTGATTTTTTTTACTGTATACAAATTATGCAAATTCATCATTAACCATACGCGACGGTTGTGTAGATGATAATCTGCACTTCTTGAAGAGTCAGATCGAGATTTTCAGAAAGATAAAGTGGCAGTTGTGCGCCACGTAGTTTTTACCAGATCATTGCGCCTCAATGTTTCCAACAGCGTTGACACCAAAATTGCACGTTTAAAAAGTAAAGTAAAAAGGAAGCTAAAGAGTCGTTTTTCTAGGTTTCTCGGCGTCTTAAGTTGAGTCGTCTAGATGAAAGTGCCAGATGGTGTAAAAGCCAATAATGGTTTTCCTGCAGATAAGTACCCACTGCGTATCGATTTTCACTCCAATAGATTGTCGCCACACACCCGACGAAAGGATTTCACGGAAATGGTAGCTGAATATGACAATAGATTAAAAAGAAGTTAATTTGACGATTCCCTTTCCCTACATCTATGCTGGGCTAGTTTTCGCGCAAAATTTGGTTGTTGGCTTATTTACTCTTAACCTGGATTACCCAAAAGGCGTGCTGTAATTGTATTTGCAATTAATAATTATCTACGTTCTGCTAGTAAGTTGTCGAGTAATTTCATACGTAAACCTAGTAGAATACCAAGCCTGTACCCACATCCACTGTATAGAGTAAATTAAATTTGATTTTGCGTACTACTCGTAGTACTATTCATATTCTTAAAACTGTACCTATTTATAAAATCCATCATATTTATTATTTACGAATTTAAAGTAAATGGCTGTTTGTTCGAATGTACTCACTCGGGCACACCTAGATTCCGATGTCGATAAGTTCTAGAAAGGCATTTCTTAATTGACAGAGGTCCACACGTTCGCATGATTCGTAGGTGTTAAAAGGTCGATAATGTTGATATCCACGCATTTAGGATTCCGCAGGAATTTATGAATGCTATTCACTTTTTGGTTTTATTTTTCCTAATGAAGTTGTGAAAGAAACACAAAAGATTGTGGAAGAAAGAGATGCAAAATTGACTTTTAAATTGATGTTTTGAAAAATTTAATCAACCTAAGAAGAAACCGAGTGTAAAGCCATCTTCGACTATTAAATGAATTAGTTACATCCAATTCATTAGGTCTCTACGACATTTTGAAAACTTTAAAAAAAAATGTATGTTATTTGTTATCAAAGGTTAGTTTTGTGGGCTATATTGGTGCAACGCAAAACACAATTTCACGCTTTTTTACGTGTAGACACAGACGATGAATTACTTTGCAACCTGATGACACTTCGGAACCGCTGATGTTGTTCTGACTCACACTTAACCAGTTTTCCTCTGTAGGCTCGCAGTAAGGTTACATCTAAAATTCCGAACTGTCGCACCCACGCAAAATTAATCGTATCCTTATTACGACGGCATAGGAGTTAATTTCGTCTGTCAACGCGCATGACGAAATGAAGTCTTTATTGCAGATTGCATTAAGTTCATTTTGTATATTTAGACACGACAAGTTGACTGAACGGTCGACAAGGTCGCAATTCCTAATACAGAGTCTCTCGTTAATATATTATCTTTATTGCCGGAGGCATTGTCCCGTGAATCGGTTTTTTATTTGATTTGGTCTATTTGGTACGAATGTTTATTGCCAGCTGTTTTCTATTTTAATTCGGCTTTTCTCAATATTTTACCAAAACAACTTATTAAAATTACTTATGGAAATTGTGATTATCTTGATTGTTGTAATTATTTAGCAATAGGTGCTTCGACGGCACCAGCGATTACGCCAATAAAATATTATGATAATAAAGTTTCAAAAGGTTTGTTACTATGTACTGTTTTGTAAGTTTAATATTATTAATTTTCTGTAATGTCACCATAATTTCAAAATACCACCAACCTTAGTTAATCGTAAATAGAAGACCGGTAACTTACTAATACAGATCTTATATACTTAAAAGGAAAAGAATACTGGTTTCCAATGCTCCTTCCGTTCTATGTAGATGATACTATCGGCATGCTTCTTTGTGATGTGAATCATTGCGAACGAAGGCATGCACTAATTATCATAACATAAATACATACACAAATTGACATAATATGTACAATATGGCTCATTATTTTCAATACAGAAAGAATTGTAGATGTCAACACCACGTCAGTTTAATAAATTATTTTCTTTGTAAGTAAATGTATTTATTTAAATAGAAGAGGACACCAACGATTGATAGCAAATAGGTACTTACAATTGTTGAACTAAAGCACTCTTATTTTTAAGAAGGTCTAATGTGCACTCTATATGAGGTCCAATAGATACTGAACCGATTAACCGCGCTTTGTAACTAGCTTTTATTCAAAATTTAGCCTTATTAGAATCCTGTCGTTTTATTCTAATTCAGTCTTCTGAAGTTTTATCTTAGTCTAAATCAAATGAATTCCTTAAACGTTCTTGTAATTCTTACTCTATGCCGTTTCTTCAGTTAGGTAGGTACTTACAACATTATTTTATCAGTTTGTCAATCATCTCAGCACATTGCATCCGACTGCCCAAATTGAACTTGTAAACATATTTGACCCAATATCAACACCGCATTCCAGCCCGGCTAGCATAACCATCCAAACACGATATGATATAGCTATTTATCGCGTTGAACTTACAAAAATCATTAGATTTTCGACAGTTCAAAGCGATAAATGGCTAAAGTATAAGGCATATTTGGCTATAACATGTAGTTATAGCAATTTATCTCTTTTAACTGTCAAAAATCCAATGTTTTTGACTGTTCAACGCGATAAATGGCTTTATCATATTGTGTTTCGGTGGTCATGCTAGCCGGGCTGCTCTGCTTACCTATCGCTTATCGTTATTTGATCAAAGTTCTGTCGACAATCGATAGTAATAGTATGCTAGTACAAGGTAAACATAGATGAAAGGTTTTTATAACTTGGTAACTTTAGTTTTGTTTATGTTCGGATAATTTACGGCCCTCTCTAAAACAGTACAGCGCTTTAAAAAAAATTCTGGAAAGTTCTGGTATTGTAGCTCAAATTTGGATTTATGAGATTTGCGATACTAGCTTTAATCCAGTCTTAGTTTAGCGTACCGTCAGGTGAGCAGAATACTATTTTCACCATCCCCCTTTACTTCCGCGGGTACCGTTCAAGGCCACTGAGGGTTTGACAGCGATGAGTGTTCTTTTTATGTTAGTTCACCTTAGCCTATCCTTCGAAGCTGAATAGGCTTGATTTATGAATGTATGTAGTTTAGCTTGGAAACCCATACTCTTCATAATTCAACATCTCGCGTGATGACCAGAGGCGATGAGGAGACGGTGATCTTGCCTAGCTAATGGAGCTCACTGTAGTAATATTCAATCGTTGACTCCATTTAGACAGTTCGGTGAACGAACTGGGTAGTTAAACTCACAATTACACTCGTCCGCGACCTAGTGACATAGTCCAATTATGGCTTTGGAATTAGAATTGGTGACAGCTCGGTGGCGCGGTGGCTAGTGCGCTCTGACTATGATCAAACTTGAGCTCTGCTATGCGTCAACTGAGCTGTCTCCTCAGAGGTCCGGTCACTGGATGAGGGTCATAATTTTCTATTATCTCTAGTTCCTCTGTGTATCGGTAACCATTGGTTCTGGTTGCATCTGCAGTAGTTAAAGTTTTACATGCAACTACGCCGCTCTTTATTCTTCCATTTTCCATTTATATAGGATAAGGAAAGGACTGTCCTTTAGACGTGGAAGGCGACAATAAACGGGTGATTATTCTTGGAATTGTACAGACAACAATACGCCAGACTACACAACAAAGGAAACTTCTTCAGTCGGTTTCAACCTTACGCATGAGCAATAACATGAAAATTAATATACTTACCGTACTGTGTGGGCAGAATGTTGTTTTCGATTTTATTACATCTACTACACCAGATAGTGCACATTGTTACTGTACTTTAACAAAACCGAGGCAGACACCTTACATAGTAAGAAAGTTGTTTGCAAAAATCGTCAATTTCTTTTGTTATCTACAATTAGTCAACAACTTAATGAACTAGTAGAAAAATGAGAAGCCCGAGAAATATTGAGCCACACACGCCTAATGTTTGTCCGGGTGTGTCGTCGAAAAAAACTTAAAAAGTTTTCCAGTTAGGTAGACACAACTAATAGAACATCCAGCTACTACAAAATGCAAATTTTCAATCGACCTTGAGCTTTACTTCTTCCTAGTTAAGGTTGACTATCAATTGAAGAAATTCGACAGTTTTACGTAGCATTAAGTGCCGTTGACTGTATCTACCTACCTCTTCAAAGCAGCTGCTGATTATCGAGTGCTTGCAAAAGTAACGCCCCTTATCTCCAACTCCATTACGCTAACAGCAACCGCTTTCGGTCCGTTTGGCGAAGCTAGACTTTTGTAGTTAGTCATCATTTTTAGGATTCCGTACCCAAAGGGTAAAACGGGACGTTATTATTAAGACTCCGCTGTCCGTCCGTACGTCAGTCCGTCTTGTCACCAGGCTGTATCTCATGAACCGTGTGAGACAGTTGAAATTTCCGTCAACCCGTTTGTCACAGTGACAGACAGTTGAAATTTTCATAAATGATGTGTTTATGTTGCCTCTATAACAACAAATACATACTAATAAACATAATAAAATAAATATTTAAGGGAGCTCCCATACAAAAGACATAATTTTACAAAGAAAGCATGTCATAGCGTGGCGTTAAGTATTTTAATACACTTGTTATGAGTAGGTGTTAAGATTTGTTGTTAAAACTATATAAGAGGCTTCTTAGTTCTTACCACACACTTTTTGTACACCCACTACACGGCACGCCTGAACCGAGCTCCGCGCTGTTAGAGGCTTGCCGCTCCCATCCAAGCGCGACTCGGGCACCATGTAAGCTCTCCGCGGCAGTATATGTCCCCCGGGAGATGCCGTCCTCCTATGCTGCCTCACATCCTATGCCTGCTGTGCAGGTTCCCTCTCAGGGAGTGCTCACTGCTTGACTACAAGGTTAGAGGACAAGGTCTTCCCTCAAAAACCCAGTAGTTGCTGTAAAAGCCTTAGGGCCAACTGTTAGGTCCTTAAAAAACATTTTTTGGTGTTATCGAAGGTGTTAATAATAGATAATGGTACGGAACCCGTCGTCCGCGAGCCCGATTTGCATTTGGCCGGGTTTTTTTTCACTTTTTGCCTACTGCCAGCAAAAACTGCGGTTATTGTCAATCTAGCTAGACTTGGAGTCGGGGCTACAAAAAACCCGCATTATTACACGGGGGAAAAGTAGATCGGACCGAGTCGCGGTGAAACTTCTAACCTTGTGTACATACATACTTACATAAATCGCGCCTATATCCTCGAAGGTAGGCAGAGGTGAATTAACACTCACGTTTCGGCAATTATGTTAGGTCCCATGTAAAAGGTGGCGAGCCTTTTGCCATTTATCTGGCACGAAAGTCTCAGTACATTGCTAGGTGGTATAAGAGAAACGCTGCTGCCTATTCCTCATCATTGTTTTAACCCTTAGTCGCTTTGTACGACACCCGCGGGAATGATTTGGGGTGGTGACAATTGTATTCTGCTCTGCCACACGGCACTAACCTTGTGTGGTTCACTTAAATCTGTTTGCTTGAGTGTGCTTCCAAGATTTGCGTGCTCAACCGGCTTTTTAATTAAGCAGTTAACTTATTGATTTTGGCGACGGCTGTTGGGCTTGAGTTTGGCTAGGTACTTTACACACAAACATACATAAATCACGCCTATATCCCCGAAGGGGTAGGCAGAGGTGAACTAGCACTCACGTTTCGCCAGTTATGTTAGGTCCCATGTAATAGGTGGCGAGCCTATTGCCATTTATCGGGCACAAAAGTCGCAGTAGGTAATAGCTAGATGATATAAGAGGAACGCTGCTGCCCATTCCTCATCACTGATTTATCCTTAGTCGCCTTGTACGACACCCACGGGAGAGATTTGGGGTGGTGACAATTGTATTCTACTCTGCCGTCATCACACGGCTGAATCGCAGTAAATCTACTGGCTTAAATTAAATATTAATGTAGCTTCCTTCTAGTTATCTGTGTCATAACGTGGGGATTTGTTGCACGGATGATAATCGTTCAATATATCAAAACAGCTCAAACTGTCTGTAATGCTACAGTGAGAACGCTGCTGCCCATTCCTCGTCACTGTTTTAACCCTTATTCGCCTTGTACGACATCCGCGGGAGAGATTATGGGTGAAGACAAGTTGTCACCACCCAAAATCTGTCACTAACAGCTATTCTGTTTTGCCGTCACCACACGGTGTCACTTTATCAGTTCTAAAATAGAAGCATTGCTCTAAATTAGCACGGATAGCGATTTGGAATCCATTGCCAGACGTGCTCAGATAACCTAGACAGACAATAAAACATCAATAATGTGCATGTTCTGTTAACTGCGTAATATAAAGGTCTGCCATATCAACAGCGTTTCTGTGAAATTATGTCACAGAAACACAAGCTGAGGCAGTACCTTTAGGCCATGCACAATGCATTAATTTTCTTTTTTTTTTTGTTAAATTCTCCTTATATTTTATGGAAGCAAAGTTATTTTCTAATGTTTACGGCCTATTGTAATTTTTTGTTAACGTGTTTTTCTTATTTGTTGACTGTGTTGTTTTTTTTTTACATTAATAAGAAGGGCCTGTATCCCAGCAGTGGGTGGGATATTAAGGCTATTGACTTCTGATAGGAAATAGCTCTTGAAGTTTTTACAAAAACTATCAACAAGTGGGATATTCCTTTCTAAGGGCAATTTCGTTTCCTCTTTTTGATGCAGACTTGCTAAAAATTTTGGAATGTAAATATTTTAAAATATTACCTACTTTACTAGGTACGACATTAATATTGGTTGCATAGTCTGCTTTTGTTTCAAGTAAAAAAAATTAATTTTTTTTTCGACTTTGGTGCCCGATAAATGGCAATAGGCTCGCCTCCTGTTACATGGGACCTGACATAATTGGCGAAACGTGGGTGCTAGTTCACCTCTGCCTACCCCTTCGGGGATATAGGCGTGATTTATGTATGTATAAATTTTAATAGCATATTATGGCTTCAATTTACTTTGGCAAATTGCGCATTTGAGAGAGTGATTTGTGAACTCTCATGCGTAGAAGTTTCCTTATTTAGATTGTCTATTTATAGTATCTCTTTAAATACTGCAACTTTGTTTGGCGGCACATGCATTGGGTGACGCTTTCAATGGCTTTGTATAGATTGTTTGTTTGTACAAATGAATTTATCTTCCTTGTAATCATAATTATATTGCAAATGTTTAATTTACTTGGAAGAAATATTATAAGTAATAATTTTCAAAACCGTAATGTAAACATTACAATTTTAATTCATCGTCATCCATCACATTTCCCTTATCCTATTTGGGGTCAGGAATGTTGGGCTGTGAAAAAGACGGATGAAAGAAAATTGCATGCGGCAGAGATATGAATGTTGCGATCGAAGTGCGGAGTGACAAAAATGGACAAAATACGGAATGAGTACATTATAGGGAGTCTGAAAGTGGCGCCAGTAACAAAGAAGATGAAAGGAAGCCGGTTAGCTTGGTATGGACATGTTATGCGACGTGATGCCATGAATGTGAGTAAGAAAGTTGTGGACATGAATGTTGATGGATGTAGAAGTAGAGGAAGACCACTGAAAAGATGGATGGATTGTGTGAGGTGCGATATGAAGGTGATGGATGCGAATGAGGAGATGACGAGTGACAGAAGATAATGGAAAAAGAGGACATACTGCGCCGACACCAAATAAGATGGGATAAGGGCAGGGCGATGATTATTTGGGGTCGGCGCAGTTTGTCCTCTTTCTCCACTCCTCTATCACTCGCCATCTGCTCATCCACGCCCATTACTTTAATTTATATCATACCTCACACAATCCATCATTATCTTTTCAGTGGTCTTCCTCTACTTCGACCATCAACAGTCCTTCCATATCTTTTCTTTATTAGTCGCATGCAATGTATTCTGTCTCATGTTCAAGGTTCCCTTTTAACGTTTCTGTCACTGACGTCACTTTCAGACTCCCTCTTACGTGTTCATTCTTTATCTTATCAATTTTTGTCACTGCACATCCGTCTCAACATTCTCACCTCTGTCGCATGAAATTTCCTGTCATCCGTCTTTTCACAGCCGACCATTGTAATTTTAAACAAGTAATTATTTAAGTCTATGTTAAGTCAATACTGTAGGTGCCAAATATGGCAATGGTTGCTGATAGAAGCGGATGCATTAATAAACTAGACTAGGATGATGTTAATTAAATTACCTATACTCTCTCCCCCGAATACAGAAACGCTATTCAAAGTTCGAGTCCCGCTTAACATTTAAGTATTGTCAATATTGACGTTTTTCCATACAATTTCTGACAGGTAGTGTCCACTTAACTTTTTAAGCAGTCCCCTAAATTTGAGTAGCGTTTCTGTATTCGGGGGTCTATTTCAAACAAGTTAAGGTTGTCGTTATAATCGACTGGAGATATTTAACGGTTTTGTATAGTCTAACGTGTTGTTGACTGTAGGTACTTTTGTGTAGTGTTTCCGACACATTTAAAATACTATATCGATTTTGGGTCAGATACATTTTCTAAGGATGTTAGGGTAAAAGTTATAACTTACGGTACTCAATACTTATGATCACAATTTAAAAACTTGCATAAATTATAATTATAGTTGGGTTCGTAGTTTAGCACACAGTCCACTATGTTCATAATTCATTGTTTCTTCTACACTAGTGTGTGCGTGTGTGTGTGTGTCAATGACAAAGATGCTCTAAGTGGGCTTGAACATACGTAAACAATCTGGCGTTCCGCATACCGACGTCTGAGGATCAGCCTCTTGACATGAATATGACCTGGAAACCATTGAATCGGGTCTATTTGATCTCTTAGGTACTGCCCCACTCCGAGACATTAATTAACGTTAATTAGTATTTAATGTCAATAAATGACAATTAAAAACTAGTTGCTATTCTTGCCGGGTCTATGGTCTAGAATTGAATGAAATTTTTCTACATTAAGTACTCATTAAAGTTAATTGACGTCTCTGAGTGCGGCTGTTATACTTCCGGCTTTATCGGGCACGTATAATACCTAGGACTTAGCAGCAACAACAAATGCATTTATTGCTATAAATGGAAGGAGAGAAACGCAGCTGCCCATTACTCGTCACTGTCAACCCTTAGTCGCCTTGCACGATACCCGCCGGAGGGATTGGGGGTGGTGATAATTGTATTCTTACTGCCGCACTCAGAGACGTCAATTAACGATAATGAGTACTTAATGTCAAAAAATGACAATTCAAAACTTGTCTCTATTCTTGCTGGGTCTATGGTCTAGATTTCAATGACATTTTTTGACACTAAGTACTCATTAAAGTTATTTGACGTCTCTGAGTGCGGCAGTTAATGAAATAACAGATTCCGAAGACAAATCGAGAGTGATTTTATTTTTAAAATCTGACAAAACACAATAGAAAAATACTAAGGTATTGGATGTACATAAAAAGGTTACATGCTTTAACACCCTCCCTACATCCAGAGTTACGTATTGTTTATAGCCGAGATTCCTAATCCATCTCTTCCTTGAAGAAATGATCACTAGATTTTGTGTATTCAATATCAAAACGCCTCTGACAAAAGAAATCTCGCACAAACTTGTATCTCGTGTCTATGTGCTTAGTCTTGAAGTGATTTTGGGGGTTTTTGATCAACTTAATGGCACTCTGGTTATCGACATTCAATATCGGAATTGCCTTGTCCATTCTTATTTCTTCATATAGACTTGAAAGCCTTATAACAGTTTGAACAGCCAGGCTGGCCGCAACGAATTCGGCTTCTGGAGGTCTACTCTGTAACTCCGAACGATTAACTCACATCTATCCGTCTTTCTCACGCCACTGCGTGTTAAAATAAGAGCGACAAAGACGCAAAGACTCGAACGAACGAAATAAACTTTCAGAGTAACGCCTCTGTTGTTGAGAGTGTCAAAACAATAGAATAATACTAAGGTATTGAATGTACATAAAAAGGTTACATGCTTTAACAATTCTACTCTTCTGTCACCACACGGTGTCGATTATTATCATGATCTATACCACAGAACAGAGAAAGTGGTCCTCTTTTACTGTTCTGTGATCTATACTTAGGTAATACACGACTTGTAAAGCCCAATGGCAATTAAAATTCTTATCGCGTTCATATTATCATCACGCAGGCTAGTTAAATCTCTAGGCGACCGGTAGACCTTCCGACTGCTGCATTCCATGAAAACTACTCAGTGCTTGCTTACATAACATTTAAATAACCATCGTTTGAGTGGGCGTCATTAAACGAGTACTACGCTCATGAGTTTATTGATTTCACACGCAACTAGGTGAGCGCTATTGGAATATATCAGCCCTTTAATGTCACCACCAATGGGGCACAGGCACCGACCTCAATTTTACAAGTACGCTGTACTGAAGGTTGGAACCCAAAAATTAACATACATAAATCACGCCTATATCCCCGAAGGGGCAGGCAGAGGTGAACTAGTACCCACGTTTCGCCAAATATGTTAGGTCCCATGAGCCATTGCCGTCTATCGGGCACATATAATCGCAGTATATTGCTAGGTGGTATAAGAGGAATGCTGCTGCCCATCACTCATTGCTATCTTTACCCTTAGCCGGCTTGTACGACACCCACGGGAGAGATGGGGGTGGTGACAATTAATGAAGCTAATTTGACTGTCGCCATGTTGGCGCTGATGACACTGGTGTGCGAAGGTGAACGTCCTCGGAATAGAGACGCATTTGTAATGTCAAATACAAGCAACAAACGTCAAATTTAGTACCTTTTCCGCTTCAAATCGGCACAAGAAACATCTGTCATTTTAGTAGAAGTACAGATTCAGTCCAGTGTACATGTATAATAGAGGTCAGTGGGCACAGGCCTTCCCTATGGATGAAAGAATATAGGGACAGGGTTATGGCCGATACTCAATATATTCTTCCAGACTCAGGAAAGGCCTGTTAGTGATGATCATAATTACTTATTCAATACACGGCTCCACCTAATTCCAGGATCAGGTTCCAATCGCAGGCTGAGCGCGCTAAGCCACTGCGTCATCGAGCTCGATCTTTTATTTATAGCTAAAGAAATCTGTGGTTTTTTTAATTATAAAATTAAGGACCTGTTTCACAATTGACAAGTAAATTCTGAGTAGCTTACTTCGCAGTTCTAGTGACATATATTTCATTATTATTACAACTGTCAAATGATCTGCCAAGTAAGCTACTTGTCGATTGTTAAACAGGTCCTTAATAAATAAAAAATATTTATGCCTACTTATTGAAAATTATTTTAATGGTCAAGTGAACTCGAAACCGATGGCCTTTTGAATGAATTGTATTGGATGGTGATGGAGTAACTACGGTGTAGTTTTAATTTGTACCCATAATTCCTAAGTCATATCAAATCCATAATGAGAGGAACACCGAAGAAGCAATGGATGGATTGTGTGAAAGATGATATGGCAAAGAGGGGAGTTTATGCTGAGCTCACGTCTAATAGAGGGGAGTGGAAGAAGAAGACATGTTGTGTCGACCCTACTTAGAGCAGGATAAGCGCAGGGAGAAGAATTCCTAAGTCCTAACTCGCTTTCCAGTTTTATAGTCGCACGCGCCTACAAACCACCAAATGTTCAAGACGGTTGAGTGGAATCGATTTAATCTCACTTTCTCTCGCATGCCAAATCGCCATAAGACATTAGATTAAATTTATGGACGGTAACCGCGTCTCCATGGAAATCGCCGTGGAAATGCGATGCGTTGCAACATGGTGCAGTGTGTTGCGAAACGCGTTTGACTTTGCATAACTTATTGTTTCCGATTGTTAATTATACCTACATATATCTATCTACATAAACAGCCTACGTCTATTTATCAGCATAATTTACCCCCGAATACAGAAACGCTACTTAAAGTTTGGGTCCTGTTCAATATTTAAGTATTGTCAAAATTGTCGGCCTTTGCGAACATTGCTTGGTTTACGCAATCGCAGGCCAAAGGCGCTATCGAGCTTCTCCTATAATAATTTAATGTCTTATGCTACTTATCCTACTTTGGGGTAGTCGATAGGTGTAAGAAACATGTATTTATTATCAATTTACCTATTCCAGCGCAAGCAGGTGCCATAGACCGAGCCAGGATAGCGCGCGAGAGGCGAGAGGCCGACCAAAGGCGAAGGCTGGACGAGCTGCGAGCACAAGCGGCGGCGGCGCAGGCGCAGCGAGAGAAGAGGGACGAGGAGCGACGGAGGAGGCTGGCCGAACAGCGCGCTAAGGACGAGGACAGAAGGTTGCAGGTTGGTGTTTGTTTTGATACCTTCATGCTTGTTCTTCTTCTGCCTGCTTATGTTCCCAGTTTATCTGGGGTTGGAGCGCTTGACTACATACGTGCATAAATCACGCCTGTATATTCTCGAATGGGTAGGCAGAGCACGAAAATCTCAGTATAATTGCTAGATGTTACAAGAGGATGTAGCTGTCCATTACTCATCGCTGTCCTAACTAACCCCTTAGTCGGCTTGTTTCACGACACCCGCGGCGGCAGAGATTTGCTGTAATGATATGTATTCATTTGCTTTTCGTCACAAATTTTAAGAAATTTGGGATGTGTGCGATGCCTGAAACGAAAATTAATCTTCAATCCAACACCTACCCAAGGCCTATCTGCTGCTGTATATGAGGATTCACAGAGTTAATATCTTGCTGTCAGTGACAGACGTCCGTCCATCAGTGCTTCCATCACTTTCACCTCCCTGGTTAAATAATGTACGTTATGACGGTGAAAATTAGAAATTACTTTGGTACAGCCTAGCGAGAAATAATAAGTTGGTGTTTCTGTAAACACTGCTTTGTAGCTAAAGCGGACTAAAATACCTAAATCGAATGTTCTCGACTCGGTGGTATGTTGTGAAGTTGTTATTTTCGCAAAAACAGCTATGGTATTTCTGCAATAATTACTCTCACTTTCTAAACAATGTACTTAAATGATGCAGACTAAAATTAACGAAGCTTGTTAGGCTAAACTTCACAGATTTTTCTTTACACATATTAAACAATTTCACTTCTTGCAATCTTGCGTGAATAGATGGAGATTCTTTTGAAATTTGCGGAAGACTATTAAGAGTATGAACCGTTTAATTTATTTCTTTATTTCTTAATTATTGTTGGCTTTCACTACTGCCTTTGGAAATAGCATGTTACGGTATGGCTATGTAATCAATTAGACCCTCTCGATTGCGTTCTTTCAAGTTAGCACGGCATATGCGTGTCACACCACTTTTATTGATTTGTATTTTTTTTGGTTTTGTCTATTTCACCTTTATGTTCAAAACGTGAGATGCAAGTAAGATTGGTGTGTTATCAAATTGTTTTTACTGTAATAAAAACATTATGACTTCAAATGAGTATGTATGATATGCGTAGGTTTATTTCATTATAATCTCTGTACTAATCGTTAGCTAGTTACAAGTGTAGTTTTTGTGCACGGCAATATAAACCAGCCTGAAGCTAAATGTCTTACAAAATGAATTACGTAATAATATAAGCAATGGCTTCAAACAATGCTATTTAGTCTTTTTGTAATTCTAATTTTTTGTCAGACTTATGTTAAAAGGTCTTGGTTTTGGCCATAACATTTGATACTGATACTTTTACACCGGCACCCGAAAGGTGATCCTTGGAATGCTTAGAGTTGTCGTCTCATGATTCAAATGCGGTGTCTTCGCAAAATATTTTTTTTGTCATTATTTAACTACCTTGCCATTGCCTCAACTTAGGATGAATGAAAGACAGGGTGCTAAGTATCCGCATCAAATCGGTACGAGCAGGAAGATGAGTAAATCTCTGTTCCAAAACAACAATCCTCCATTGGTATCCACTTAATGGAGTCATAGATAGTGTTTTCATTATTCCGACACTACTAGTTGTTGCATAACGCGTCCTTGCTTCGGTGATGTCATTGCCAGTTCTCACATGGTTACCTATTGTGATCGTAACACGGTTACACTCAAATATGTTATCGTTAGCGGAGCTACTGTATAAATAATTATAAAAAAGGTAAATTTAGACGTGATTATTTAAACCGATGTCCTTCGTTTAAAATGGGATTATCATTTACGCACATGCTTACAATCATTATGTAGCTTGTCGGACAGACGAGGCAAGGTTTGAGCTAATTAGTAATATAATTTGTTTAAATACAACGAATATTGAAGATATCAATGTAACTCCTTGCATTGCGTTTACGATTTGTATAGTTTAAATGCCCGTTGTCACTAAAGACACACAAGTTCCCTTAGACACTTTAGTTGCCTGTATAAATTAAATTGAAATAAACACCAATTGTTGTTTATTTAAGCAAATATGATTTAAATACTTTTCATGTTAAGACTAATTGGTGAAAACAGGCATAAGCGATACAAATTTACCTAAAAATTATACTACAAATGTCTACAATATTTGCCTTAGTCTTAGTAAAGTTTTACTAATTCCTCACCTAAGACATAAGCCGCAAGTTACGAATAACTATAGTTACTATCGTATCTACCTTTCCAAGTGTTAGAGACATAACTTTTATTATCACCAGTTTCTTACGTTCAAATGTTGCTATTAATATTCTAATCATTTTATATTGCTTGAAAATGTTAATAGTAATACAGTATTTTTTACTTTTTTGCCTGATTATATCTCTAAACATTATTGATCGAACGATGCGATCACTTCGTTTGTTATTGTGCCAGGTGACCAGGTCAACGGTTAGATAATCTGTATTGTCAATTATGAGGTCACGCGCAGTATCGCTAGGCGCTGCGCAGGCGCATACCTTACAAATTTTTGAATCTACTGGTGATATTAATGGCTATTTGTCATGTTTTGTATTAGTTTCTTCTTCAAACCTTACAGTTTTTTGAATCTTGTGGTAATGTTAATGACGCTTGTGTCTTTTTTTATTGGTTTCTTGTTTGTTCTTCAATGAATGAGATTTGTCTGTGAGTGTTATGCGCATGTGTGAGCTAGCCGGATGAATACGCACGTTATATCAATCAGTCTCAGAGTGCAAGCATGACGATTGATAATTATGTAAATAGTTTGTTGTTTTTGTGTGCTAAAATCGACCGTCTGCTGTAAGTATTATGTAACCGTATTAAAGTATGGTATTAGAAGGCGCTTGTGTTATGGAAGCTAGATGACGGAGATAAAGAAAATATACTATTGAATATAAAGAATAAGGACAATATAATATATAATACCAGGATTCGAACCCTTGACCTCTTGGCCGTTAGCCAGTGATCTGTCCATTCGAGCAAACTGGCCACCATAAAAATAGCGATAAAATTCTAACTTGGATTTTTATTGTTTTCGGTTGGTACCTAACGTAAAGTAATCACAGCCTTTTATTAGAAAGACAATAAAAAAAAAATTCTCTATACCTCTTAAATCAAAGCATAAATAAATCAAATTAAAAATATTCCAGCCATTCCGTGTGAGGTTTAATATTATAATAGGCTTATCGTCACTATTGTATTGTTGTATTTATTGATAAAAAGGCACACTTACAATGTTATAGAATATATTACAAAAGCAACATTGTTTGTCAAAAAGTTATGAAATCTCACTTACATAAGTGCCTTAAACCAGAACGGTAATTTAATAATTATTTTGTAAATTACATTGTTTATACTTCGACGGGTCCCAAGAACAAAGTCATATCTTTAAAATTATCTAGTTGCAAGAGGTATTAAAAGTCAATAGTAACTGTTGCCTTTTAATACCTCTTGCAACTAGATAATTTTAAAGATACGACTTTGTTCTTGGGACCCGTCGACTTTATACTACTACTGGCTACAAGCGAGCGAGCGAAAGGAATCAACTATTAACACAAATAGAAATTATAATACTTCTTGAATAATTACTAGAAAATATGTCTGCTTGTGGAGGAATAGCAACTAGTCGCTGACACAAGGACAATCATTGTGTATAGCGTTTCTTTAGAAGCTTAACAAAAATATAAATAGGAAAATTATCTCAAGAAAGACACGAAATACGCCTCATATAACATAATATCAGCTAAGAAGAATATCTATTTACACTGCTCAAGTAGTGCCGTAGAAACGTTCATTTGTGTATTACTTTGTTTAAAGGGTTAGGTATAATTTAGTTAGGAACATTAACATTGTTTAAATTACTTAAGGAAGGAAGGAAGGACGGATGTTTCTCAATCTCAAGTTACTTATAGTACTTCGACAATAATTATGCCTGTCCACTGTCTGCCTTTCTTGAGATTACCTATGCATCAGGTAATTTTTTACTAATCTAATTCATATTTTCTATCAGACTTTTTTGGTTTGCCCATAGAATGACACCGTTTTTATGTCAAAATTTATCCTAACGAAGCGACTGAGATTGAGAGCATCATGCCTTCCTACGTTCCAACCACATTAAGCTAAAACGCTTTAATGAGTTTGGCACAAAGCCACGCTTTTATACTTAATCTGTACATCAGCCACTTTCATTTAATCATTGAGATCTAGCTGGTTTCGTACATCTATATACCCAAGTCTTCGTGTCTACGTCACTTAAGCGTCTTTACGATTTGAATCTGGCTGAGGCAATTCTACATACTATTGTTATGCGTGTAAATGTAAGTACCGCATTCAAACGCCTCTGGTGAAAACCGTGCGTCACATTTTGTGAGTTGAATCGTCCTCTCGCGCTCGCCTCTCAAGATTCAAATAGTCTAAGCATTCATAATGACTTGGGCCGAATACTCCGCGTTGTAGTGCATCAAAAATATTTAAAATTAACTCCCGCGACGCTGTAAAGGGACAAAAATAACGTAGGCCACTTCCTTCAGGACTCGCCGCTTTATAAAGTTTCGATCAAACAAATGATATTCTTGGTTCTAGTTGCTTGTGTCGAGTGGAATACCGCTGAACTGTTCAAACCTTAAAGTTATCTTTTTGTGGTGATAGTGATTTTGTGTTGCAATATCAGGTTTGGCGTGCAGTGTTTTTTTCTTGGATACTTATGTCAACAAATAATTGTGTAAGTTTTAGTGTATGTTATTATATTAAAGTTAAAATCTGATTGTTTGTTTAAAATAAATGCATACTTTCTTGCGTAGCATGCGTGTAGGTTATATATGTATAACTTTTTGGCTATTTGCATTTGTGCATACAGGTAGACAGTTCTAACAAATCTTTATACTTTTAAATTATATTTCTAATAGAATCTATATTATATTGAAATAGTTATCTGAAATATTTATCTTCTTCTGCCATGTCCTATCGGATGACCGCGACCACCTTTGCCATAATAATATGTTATGTTATGAAATAGTTGCACTGTAGTACAATAGTTGAAAAGTTACAATTAGTTACACATTTGTAAATGACAAAATGTTACCTTCATATAGGGCAAACTGTAAAATACTATCTACTATTTATATTTGCACCTAAAATAATGCTTTATGCGTTTCCTTAAATAGAAATGTGCCTTCTAATGAAAGTTCTGGGGAAATTTGGTGATAGATACCTATTTATAAGAGGGCGGTTCGAAAAACAGGAAACGCTTTTGAAGCTTAAAATTAGTTATAGAATTTCAAACCGTCAAGAGCATCCTATGGAGATGATTGTCTTTATTAAACCGTAAAATAAATCCATCTGCATATTATGCTGAATGGTGTGTTGGAATTATGTTGTTATTCGGCATTTTTATTAGATTTCTATTAGACTGGCGCTTAATTGTTATTACTGATTTTGTGCTAGATTTCAGGCCGAAAAGACGCCTAAAGCACTTACCCCCAAATACAGAAACGCTATTCAAAGTTTGAGTCCCGCTTAACATTTAAGTACTGTCAAAATTTACGTTTTTCCATACAAATTCTGACAGGTAGTGTCCACTTAACTTTTTAAGCAGTCCCCTAAATTTAAGTAGCGTTTCTGTATTCGGGGGATAAAAGAATACTTATCTGCCTCTTAATTTACCATTATGTGGGTCGTAGGTACTAATTCCAGAGTTGAATAGATTCGATCCAAGGTTCAGTCACACTGAAATTCCGACCAACAAATCTTCTATACCGTTGAATCTCAATGGGAGATAAATCCCTAAATCTCTTATGTTATCTGATTACCTATCGTTATTGATTCTTTGTTCATCTGTTAGTATGCGATGAGACATTCAAAATGTAAGTTCTTTGATACCATGACAGCTTTGTACCTACAGTGCTAAATCTGTTTTTTTTGTTCAGCGCCAGTGATATTATTGAGAGTAGTCTATAGTATACTATGGTGTATGCACTGCAGACAGATTCTGTAGATGTCTTGATGGAAGAAATGGTGAGTTCCACAACGCACCTAAGATATGTCTGTCATGCGTGTGTTTTATTTATACCATTTTTGTCAAATAATATTCTGGCACTACTTTTAAAGATTAGTCAAACGAATTATAAACCTAACACGATAGTGCACATAGATAAACAATGTGTACCAACCTACTCCCACAATTAAAAACAGCAACAAGATTGATGCCACAGCCGTGTGGTGACGGCAGAGTAGAATACAATTGTCACCACCCCAAATCTCTCCCGTGGGTGTCGTACAAGGCGACTAAGGATAAATCAATGATGAGGAATGGGCAGCAGCGTTCCTCTAATACCATCTAGCAATAGCAAAGTACTGCGACTTTTGTGCCCGATATATGGCAATAGGCTCGCCACCTATTACATAGGACCTAACATAATTGGCGAAGCGTGGGTGCTAGTTCACCTCTGCCTACCCCTTCGGGGATATAGGCGTGATTTATGTATGTATGTAACAAGATTGATTTTACTTTATTGATGCCAAATAATTTAAATTAAACGATGTGTTTGACCGCATTTTTCTTTCATAATTGATAGCGAGTGACTAAGGAACTCCTCTTCCGGTGTATGTCCATGATTTGCCTTGCCTTATTCACGCAACGTACGCAATCATTCAACTGATGTAATGATTATATTATGTTTTCTAAGGATGTATGAGTTTCGTTGTCTTAATCATCTAAATCGTTGTTACTTTTTTAGTCATGTTGTGTAATTTTCCACTAACGTACGTATTATCAGGTGATGGATAGTTTCATATTGACAAAGGATTTATTTTTTGTTCTCGTATTAATAAAACGTCCCTTCGCCTTACGAGTTGGTTGCTGATGACATGTTTTACTTTCCTCCTTATCTGTTTCTTTTGGTGATAAAAAAACACTATTGTCTTGTTTCTCCGCTTCGCCGTTATTAGAGCATCAGACTCTAATAGCCCGTTCATAATTTTTCTAGTGACAGCAGCTATCAAGGCCAATCTTTGGTGTTTAAATTTCACCAGAGCTCGTGCCCAGCAGTGGGTAGTGGAGGCTAAAGTAAAAGTACGCGGAAAAGTGAAAACGATGACATTGGCACACTTGGCTACATGATTCGGATTCGTGCGGTTATGAAGCGAGCGATGACTGCGGTTATATTTGTGCCGGAACACGAATGACTAACACGTGCATTCTGCAGTAGCGCCAATCTTGTCGCACCCAGTATTGTGCAAATGGCTTGCCAAGAGTTCTTATTGTATTATCTAAATGTAAACTTCTTAGATACGCCCCTGATCTAGCGATCTTACAGGTACAGGTAGCAATGGATTCGGGTTGGAAATCTCTATTCAGTCACTTAACATTCATGTGGTTATGTTTGAACATACTAACATCCCGTTTAATTAAAACATTCTCATAATTTAAACAATTAAGATAATCCTCTTACATATTTTTTCAGAATAGTATAAGTTATATTAGAATTTTTATACATATATGTATAATTAATTTGAAAATGATGAGACATTGTTAAGTTTTATGATTATGATTTTATCACATTTTGAATATTTATATGACAGCCTTTATAATGATTTAGTTCTTTAATGTAACACGAGAATTTTAACATCTATGTTACTTACAGCTTCATTATCGTATCTAATATCTATGAAAATGTAGTGGTGGTATTCAATATTCAATCAATAGATAGATTAAACTTACTGAAGATTTGTTGGTATGCTAAATACTAAAAATAACAGGAGCTGCTAGGTAACTAAACTACTACTAGGTCTAGACAGAATATTGAACGGGCCCTTCGTTAGACCTTTCATATGTTGGTAAGTTGGTAAAGAAAAGTAGCAACAGCTAATGGAATTCAATGGTTTTTCGCCTTCGCTTATCGCTACCGTCGCAACCGCGTCCTACGTTTCGCAAACATACCCAATTTCCCCGTCACTCTGACATTGGCCGACAGTTGCCTTGAGATTAATTCGTCTGCCGTCTGTTTCGGATATGCCATCTGCTTTGTTTGAAACTCTCGGTTCATAAACTTTTGATTTACAGATTTTCTTCGCTTGTCTCTTTCATATTTTTCTTGCTAATCTCACCACATCGTACTCTAATTTCTTTTTAGAGTATATTATCGTATCGTATGTTGTTTATAAAATTTATCACATCTCTTTCTAATTTAGTTAGCGCAGTAGTGCAGTAAATAACCTTTGTTCTCTTCTTTGTATTTGGTTTTAAATTTGTTATCTTTCTACTTGATCATACTTAATTTTTTATATAATGGCTTCACTACAATATCTCTTTCGTTTCTCTTTGAAATGAAGGGAAGATTGTCTTCACTACTTTGCTATTATTTATTCCCTAATTATATTCTACATTATTATTATTTACGGATTTACTTCTTTGCTATTCCTTTCTTACAAGACGGTATAGTGATAAATTTATGAATATACTTTAGCAACGCTTATCCACTTATAATACTTATAAAAATATTTTTGTTAAAATACAAACGAAACTTATAATGGACTTTCTCGTGTTTACATTGTGCTGCTATATTTGTACAAAAGCCTATTAATTTCTCATAACCAATTTATATAATAACCAACAACTACTGTGGTGTCTGCTTTAATGTCTGATTGGATCGGATGACGTAGTTTGGGCATCGTCTAGAGTCTAGACTGAGGACACACGGTCAGGTGAATTACCTTTACTGTCAATGCCTCAGGTTTTCAATTTGTTGATTGTGCATAATAATAACTCGTGTATGAATATTGTCGTTTGAGCACGGAAAGTTTTACCGTTTTGGGAATTCAATCCATCTAAGTTTCTTGGTATAGTAAGAATGTGCCTGTTAATGACTCACATGTAATGAAATGTGATTCTACTTCAAGTAACTTTAGATCATCAGTTTAGTTTACATACATTATATTAAACAGTTCAGATGTACTTGTTTTAAGAGTTATTTATTATTGTATTTACTATATTATTTATTATTATTTTATTTCGAGGATTCTTGCAAATTACTCGTACTAGTCCAATGACTATTTAATTTTGTCTATTAAGAAATACTCTCTGAGATTTATCTTCTATTCCGATTTGAATTTTATTAAGTACCTACTAGGAATCAATTTTGCAATGTCTGTTAAGTGGAAGACACGCGAATGAGATAAATATATTGTAACATCTGCTTTCCAAATGTATCATTATCATGTTTTTACAAATGCGTTTTATCTGCTGTATCTGCCTTATCGTTGTGTTTCCGACGTAAACACAATTCTCCAAACCCGTTTTTTTCATCACAACATTATCTATTTTATCGTAGGTACCTATCTGATATTTTTTAAATTTGGTTTTTTCTATCACTGTCTATAAAACGTATTCAGAAAAGATGTCGGTCCGTTTCAATATTCTATCCATCGATAGAAGTCAGCTTCCTGACTAATTTGTAATTATTTAAGTACACAGGTATACTTAAATAATTACAAATTAACTCAAAAATTATACTGAAATAATATTTACAATTTACTTTAGACTGAAACGTGCCTGTTTGATATCAATATAAGGTGGTTGGTTCTGCTAAATTTTTGCTAGTTTAAATATAACAATGGATGGTAATATAGATACTATCAAAGAAGTTTCTGATCGACCGCTTTTCGACCTTATTGCGATGCAATAGGGTCGAAAGTGGCTGACCGGCAACTACCTTGATTGTTTGTTGTACCTACATAAATTATCGCATGCCAAAACGTTGTATTTTATACACCTACTCCTTTCGTCACTGCACGTAAACGTAGATAAGCCGTTAATCAAGTTCCTGTACGCTTTCATCATTCGATAGTGTGTAGTGATGTGACATTATTGTGTTGATTGTTTATTTCGTTGCAATGACTAAAAAGGTGTGTATAGTTTCATATTATTGAATTCTCAGTTCCAACCATATAGTGGAGGCAGAAGGACAAAATCTCTCTCCACAACTTGACGGTGTTCTGTCTCGGTATTTAGTGGGGGTTAGAGCGAGAGGAAAATATTTTCTTTTCGCCGAGTAGATTTTGTACACGTCCTGTTCTTACTGATATAGTTGCGTGTTTAAATATAGATATTGCTGAACTTGTATACTTTAACAGTTTAGAACTGAAGTTATTCAAAATTAGTATAATTACTATGGTCAGCATGACAAGTCACTTTTTATTTTGGGCTTATCAACTGAACACAATTTTCGTAAAAAGGTCTCGTGTGTTATTTGTGGCACATACATAGCGTTATGATGATGATAGAATTGGGCAGTAGCAAAAAAAAACTAGTGACCTTAGGATAGAAACCAATTTTGAAAGCACATTGATAATTAAATTTATGATACGTTGATAGCGATTGGTATCTTTATTATTTGTTTATTGTGCTGGCTGTATATTGCACTTATTATTACACTGACTCATGCCTGGTACCCGAATTAATATTTTATTGCAATTTATAAAAAAATTCTGACGAGTGTGTGCGTAGATTAAATTCATCATTGCCTAGGATACCTAGTAATGGGCAACATCGTTCCTCTCCCACCTAGCAATGTACTGCGATTTACGTGTCCGATAGATGGCAATAGGCTCGCCCCTCGGCCACATGGGACTTTCCACACGACAACACCCTTTCGCCACATAATTGACGAAACGTGGGTTCACCATCTGCTTAGCTCTTCAGGGATAAATAAGCTTGATTTGTGTATTTATTTATGTAAACATACTGCGCCGACCCTAGATAGCCTAGGCCTAGACATAATAGAATAGATAATAGAATACAAAATATGTTTCAAACTGAAATATTACAGAGAAAACAGCATGCCCATGTCGTGTCAAATGTAAGAGTCTTTCCCGGCTTAGCGCCATATGTAAGAGTAGTTGTCAATGTCTATACCTACCCAAAGAGGGTTGGGGTCAGGCAGGCGGCCGGCTGTAAACGCTAAGCCAAAACCTTGAGCAGTATGGATTGGAATGTTGTCATTCCAATCCTTCTCCCCGTTCATCGGTCTCTCGACATGGGCCGTTCTGTTTCTTTTCTATACATTCATTCATCACTAGCACCTTTACGGTGTGATGGATGATATGTATCAAAAGGGATTCGATGGCTCGATGACGTCTGACCGATATGATGGAAGAGGAAACATACTGCGCCGACCGACCCAGATAGACTGAGAAGAAGCAAGTAGAAGAAGAAGTAAGAGTAGTTGTGTAAAATTGATAATTTTGTTTGCCAATCTATTCGTTCGAATGAATTGGCTACTTGTCTAGGCCTTTAGGAACGACAGTGAAATTATGACCTATCTCATCCAACATGCAGCAATAAAGCCGTTGGACACGCCACAATAAAATTTCCCTTCTCAACAGGTGGAAGAAAAGAAGCGCGCGATATGGGAGGCGTCCGTGTCCCGGCGCGAGGGCATCATGCAGCGGGACCGCGAGCGCTCCGAGCGATTGGAGCGCACGCGCGCCGCTCGCTCCGCTCCCCGGCCCGCGTTCGCCTTCGGCTCGTCCACGCCGCGGCTGCTCGAGCCGCTCGACTCGGCGGGCTTCTTCTGGGCGGCGCGCAGGTGAATTTGAACCCTTTTTGAAGACTCGCTAAGAGTCACTTTTGTTTGCTAGAGACCACACAGACGCACCGATTGTTTTGTTGAGAGGACTTGGGAAACGCTAGGCTTAAGGCCTGTTTCACAATCGATGGGTATGCCATTCAGAACTTACCCGTCGATTGTGAAACAGGCCCTTAGTACAATAGAAGAATGCTGTGTTCTACTTATCTAGTCGCATATTTAAAGTAGAGACAAGGCGAAAACTGATTTAATTGTTCTCTAGCCAGTGCTTAGTACATGTAGGAATATAAATAATATGCATTTAAAATAACAAAGGATATAGCAGATTTTCCATCAAGTGCACAAAACTAATCCTCGACTTTACTATCAGCCCTCGCCTTCGGCTCGGGCTGCTAAAAGTCTCGGACAAAAATGGTTTTATGGACGAGTTAGAAACTCTGCTTTTCACTTCGATTGTGAGGAAATAAAACAGCAGTTTATCATAACATTTCTTAAAATTCAAACTAAAATTAGTACAGTTTCGGATACCGAAGGAAAAGTTTTTCCCGGTGATATTAGCTTTGGGCTGCAGATCTATACAGCCAAGTATTAAATTAATTATGAAATAATAATTTTCGTAAATTAATTTAATAACCTATCGTACTTACTTGAATTAAAATTTTAATATCTTTTATGTCTTAAAAAACACATTAGGCAAATAAATTTAAGTAAATATTAAAATATAACAAATTCTATCTCTGAATTTCTCATTGTGTTTGGCTGCATGGCTCATTTTCTTTGCCTTAATATAGACACATTTATGAGTAGATACGTTAATGCTCTAGAGCACAAAAATCTATTTTGTGCAGCCTATATCCTGCACAAATGAGCCCTTTCAGAGCATGAGAAGTGAAAAAGATTTTTGTTTTGTCAAAAAAACATTGTGCATCTGATGAACAGTCAACAGCACGTCATGCTACCACAAAATGTTAAATTTTCATAATCGATTTTGTCCTTAACTCCAAACAAGTTAAGGTTGACAAACGATTGAAAATTTTTGCAGTTTTGGGTATGAGAAGCCGGTTACCGTACAATCGGGCATAAGGGTCACCGCTTGTTTGACCAATAAATACAAACATTTCCTAACTCAATGCCCGACGCCTTATTCCGAACACAGCAAAGCTCAAGCGATGTAAATCAATTTAGATGCAAGGGCAGAGCCCATTATGGTTCGTAAAAGACAATCCGCCTCAATTGTCTTTGGGCTAATTTTACAAATCTCTAATAAATCGTCGTATGATCCGGATAAATTTCTGATTTTTATTACCAAATCATACTTTTATGTTATTTGAATATTTACTTTATTTATTAGCATAATGCTGGATCGCTCAAAAAATTTGCAGAGATTGAAAAATTTGCCCGAAGAAAAATAATAGGAACATCTATTAGTGTGTGAGGTTTGATGACATGTTTAGTTAGTAAAAATCTAGAGCTTTCTAAGCAGAAAAACTTTTTGTTCTGTGTAATTCGTTGTCGATAGACAAATTCTTGAAATATTCTTTAAAACTTTTCCAAAAAAAATTACTATACAATTTTAAGAAGACATGAATTGCATGGAACTTTTTTTATAAAGTCTTGTCTTATTTTTTTTATGGTGACGGTGTTTCATTTAGTGCCCTAAATGCCTACTACACCCCTCAAATAACATTACCTAATTTTTATTTGTGTTCTAATTTGTTTTTTTTATTTGTCTCCCCACCAGTACCAACCCCATAGATCAGATGAACTTTTTTGAATCACTGTAAGCAGTTTTCTTTATTTTGTTTATTTTGGCATTTTTTACTAATTTTGTTTTACTAATTTCCGTTATTGTTTTTGTTGGATTAGCTTTTGTTGGTAATGTTTTAATATAGTAGATTGTACCGGAATTAATTATTTTTAGTTAAACCACGATACAGTTTGTTGAATGTTTTGCATGATGGGTTTTCTTTGTAAATAATGTATTTTGCAAGCATGTTTTGTGAGCGTCCTCTGTTTTTAATTGAAATTTTGCTTTCTTTGTGTCATTTGATTTTTATTGCTTACAAAACCAATATATTGAGTTAGTATTTAGATAAAGTCGAAACAGTACAGCCATAAGTAGTTCAATACTTTAATGTGTTCGACTTGAGCGAAAAATCAATGGTATATTTTGGTCGTTTGTAACCCCATGTTCTGGCGCTTTATAAGGGTTACTGAACGTTTTTTTCCATTAGTGCCAGCCCTGAACTGGTTATCATAATGGAAAATCTAATAATTATTGACCCGGGAACTATCGGGTGATAGCGCTTTACGGTTTAATTTATTTTTATTTGAATTAAACTAGTTAATTGGGTTAACGGAGTTGGGACCATTAGAATAGATAAATGAACTGCATAGGCTGATTCAGTGACTCTGTCCCTAACTATTTTAGATTAAAAATGATGAATTATTTATTTACCATTGGATACTTCACAGTCACTTAGGTATATCTCTCAGATTGCTGAAACTGTAAAATCGTAAATTCTCGCAAAAGCGTCAATTATATTAATTTCTATCGATAATTGTTAGCCACAGAGTTACGTAAGCAGGGTAGTTTGGACGTTCTAGGAATGGGGAAATCGTGAAATGGTTATTTTGGTCAATATAATATATACTTTGGGAATTGCATTTTGTGAACAAAAACCCATGGACTGTGTTTACATTTGACGTTCCAATTTAATTTAGTTTAATAATAACAAATTACGCTATTGTAATAGAGGAATACCTCACAAACAGCCGTATTCAGAGACGTCAATTAAGGTTAATGAGTACTTAATACGAAAAACTGTCAATTCAAAACAAATCGCCATTCTTGCTGGGTCTATAGTCTAGTATTGATTGACATTTTTGTTTTATGTTCACATTAAAATTAATTGACGTCTCTGAGTGCGACAGAAAAAGATCAGGATGACCGCGCAAAAATGGTTGCGTGAAAGATGATACGAATGACAATAAGGGAGTCTGAGATTTTGTGACAGCTGACCGAGATGTATGTAAGTGTAAATCTAAATACGACGACCCCAGATAACCTGAGAGCAGGCCGGGCGAATGATGATGACGAATCACCAAACACGTGTCGACGAACGAGTCTCCAATAGCTTGCCTTGCCTACACACACACAAATCGATTGGACACGTCACACTGTTTGGTTTATCGAGAAAGTCCGTTTATTTTCGTATATAGTTCAACTCTGACATTCCCGCGTTCTAGACTTGTGTATTTAGGCTAAGAACTCACGGAGCGGCTTCTACGCCCGCGCCCGCAGCGGTTGCGGGACCGCTGTTTTGAACAGACTTTATAAAAGGAAGATGTACTCAAATCGACTGTAGTTTTTGTTTCTAAAAACTCACAAGACCGCAGGTGTATGGGGTAACCGCAGCTGCTGCGTTTGCGACTATCGCCCGAATATCGCAAGACGGGCGGCTATTTGCGATCCAGATTATTATTAGTTGATTTAAACTTACGTGGTCACTAACATTTTTAAAATGAAAAAAAGCGGGATTTATACCACATACCTTTTGTTTTTTGGTTTATCCGATATTTCGGCACAGTTACATGCGCCATGAACACGGAAGAACTGTGCCGAAATATCGGATAAACCAAAAAAACAAAGGTACGTGGTATAAATCTCGCTTTCTTTCATTTTAAAAATATTATTAGTTGAGTTCCACTGTGTCCATCACGACACACCAGAAATGAGCTATTCAGCTATACTTACTCAACAGAATAATTAAAAAAAAGAAGGCCTAAAATCTTCTTGAGTCAGTGGATATTGATCCAAGAAAGAAAGCACAACCCGCATAGCTACGGTTGACCGCGGCCCGCGCGATTCCACAAGTCGCCCGCCGCTGCGGGCGACTCCGGCGCGCCGGTGCAGCGTTAGAACCGCAAACAACCGCGCCTGCCGCGGTCGTAAATCGCGTCGTTACATTTGCTCTGTATTTCTATATACTACGTGTTCCTATCCCGTGTGGTGACAGCAGAGCAGAATACAATTATTATTGTCACCACCCCATCTCTCCCGTGGGTGTCGTACAAGGCGACTAAGGTTAAAGTTAGTGATGAGTAATGGGCAGAAGCATTCCTCTCATCCCACAAAGCAATATACTGCGAATTTATGTGCTGGCAATAGAATAGATGGCATTAGGCTCGCCACCTATTACATGGGTCCTAACTTAATTGGCGAAATGTGGGTATTTAATTTACCTCTGCCTACCCTTTCAGGGATATAGGCGTGATTTATGTATGTATGTATTCCCGTAACCACTGCGGGCGCGGGTATAAACCGCTCCATATGTTCTTAGCCTTAGGCCGTAGACCGCTTCAATATTCAGCCGGCGTTCCTATAACAGTGAATGATGGAAGCCCATGCTTGGCACTGTCACGGAGCCAATTAGCCGGATAATGATAACGGCGCTATTAATATTTGACGAGCGTTAACTTTTAATGGGCTGCTTAAAATTGGAGGCGCGTAGAGTCTCGGCTACTAAGAAGGGTGCTATCATATCATAATTAGCTTGAACCTTATGTAACATTGACCTATTCAGGTTCCTGTTTAGCTTCTTAACTACGTCTACAGTTAGTTATTTACTTCGACAGCTACTTATTTATATATTGTGTATTTAAATGTATGTGCCAGAGGTTGGCATTAAAGCTATATTGTTACAACGAAATGTTTCCACTACTTTCTTTATATTGAATGCGCTTAACCTAATTATCCTTATAATGTGTTACCCTAAAATACTTTTCTAACGATATCTGTATCCAAATATATCTTTCGTAAGAAAAGTATTTTCAACGTTTACACCACGATTGTCATATAGGAAACAGCGAACATACATAGGTACGGTCAACGGCTCTTCAGACCACCCAAAGCTGTCAAATATATTTAATCGATTGTCAACGTTAACCTTAGTCGATTGAGAAAATTTGACATTTTGTGGAAGCCTGATGTGTTGTTGACAGTACTTCCATTCGTCGTTCTGGTGCCTCTTTATGTTGGACCTAGCTCTTTTCTGTCTTCTGTTAAGTCTCGATCCAGAAGAGAGCCTTTTCAGTCTTGAGGCTTGACGTCTTCTAAAGGCGACATATTCACCAAATGCAAGAAACAATGAATTTATTTCTATCGACAAAAGTTAAAATTTGGAATGAAAATTAATATGTAACATTTCGATCGCAAATTTGTTAAGCGATCATGTGTGATCGATCGCAAATGTGGTCTACAACAGTAACTACTGGTAGTAAAACTGGTTGATTTACCTGTACAATTACATTCTGACATCTGCGATTGCCGCCTTTACTATCCATTACCCACAACAGTGACATCACCATGCCTTATGTTGCCAGTTTAAAATATACGCACTGCAGACATCGTCTCAGATAACTGCTGACTACCTCTGTATGTGGATGTACACCCACGCGAAACGTCATAATGGTGTTGTCTCTTTCATTGTTAGAATCTGTGAGTCTTTATGTGTAAAATAATGTGCGGCTTGCTGTACATTATAAAGATAACATTATAAGTTTTACTTAACCTTGACTTTGTCTATAATTATGCATGACTCATATCCCGTTAACCGTGTTTCCCTTCGTCAAGTTGTGACGAATAAGTTAAGTGAATCATTGTCATAAATTATCTGGGCATGTATATAATGTTTGTTGTCTTTCGTCTATTAGTACACTATCCAGGTCACTATTGTTCCTTAACGCAAAGCCATAAAGAACATTTCTGTAATTGGGATTGATGAGGTTATATACACAATTAATTAACCAAATGACAAATAGTTGTTATTGTTGTCATGGCCGGCCATAATAATTATATGAATGGTCTTCCAAATGAGAAATTGCAAGACACTTACATGCCTATACACACAAAAAAAATGCGCCTATTTATCACACAGGAGAGGCGTACAGTCAACAGCACATTAGGTTACTACAAACTGTCAAATTTTTCCAATCAATTTTGAACTTTATAATAAGGATGTTAAAGTTGAAATTTTATAGGAGAAATTTGACAGATTGTAGTAACCTGATGTGCTGTTGACTGTACCATTACATTTTACCAACAAAAATAGTCTCCATGCAAAGGGAGGATCCTATTGGCATCTATAGGACACATAAATCACAATATATTGCTAGATGCTATAATAAAAATCGTGCTGCCCCATTGCTCTTCACCACTCAGGAGTGGTGAGAATTGTATTCAGTTCTGCCGTCACCATACGTCACTCGCGTATAGTCAAAATATGAATGATGATAACAACATATACAATGCCGATTATTACGTATAATTGTGAGCGCCCACTCGCACTGTCCCATTAGAATTCAAAGACATGATATCACCGTCCGATTCCATTAGTGACATTAAAAAATGACCATTGCTCATTTTTTATATAAAATTTTGTAACATTATAGTTAAACACGATTGGAGCTCGATGACACGGCGACTAGACGCCTAGCTTGAGATTGCTTTAACTAAGCAATGTTTGTTATTGGGTGGGTGACCAATACAATATCATGTCAAGTTCCACCGTACTTTGGAAGTTTGCTCCTCGATGCATTTGCTGATGTTATTCCCAGGACAGTGAAACCAACCACCATTACGGAAAGAACTTTACTCATTCAACAGCTTTCACGATGACCTATTCTTCATTACATTACCAGCTCAATGGTAAAGTTCTCCAGCCCTCATACCAAACCCTCTTCTAGTTCTGGCAGATCTACAACAGGAATTCAAGTAACACAACAATAATTGTGTTATTAAATTTTATCAGACTTTTCCTCGTGCCTGTTCTAGGGTTTGGCTAGGTTCTTACGGTTGACTGTCTACTTCACAGTCACCAAACCTCTTCTGTGTAAAAGGGAAGGTCGATTATGTACATTATGAATAGTAATGGCCCTTAAGAGGCAGCGGCACATACCTTAGTAGCAACAAATAGATCTTATTAGTAGCTCCACATTTTAAACGCAGCTAAGTAATTTGGCCATGGTTCTCCGCGATGGTCGATGGGCAATGCAGAGGTGATTTAAAACCCTTATGTAATAGAGCCTATTTGCCATCTACCAGGAAATCAATCCCAGTAACACTTAGTGGTGTACCTATCAGGAACGATACTGCCCATTCCTTATGGTTTTTATTGTAACCCTTGGTCGCCTTTTTCTGCAAATGCGGGACTAACATTACATTGGGGTTACGGACAGTTGTATTCTGCTCTGACGTCTATCACCACACCACTTTATATAAAATTTATACATTTTTATTCAATATCGGTATCATATTTAGATCATCCACCTACGCCAGCAGCATAAGTACAATCGATTTATTCTTAACCGTCTATTTCGATTAGGTACTCTCTATACTGAATGTTGTCATGTCTGTCGATGGATGTTTACGACTCATCTATTAATAGCTAATAGCGTTGTATTGACCATAAGCTCCCATAACCACGTCCGCAGTTTCCTCCACGCCTCGGCGGCTGTGACGTCACCCTTCCTTCCCATATTTCACGAGCCCATTGTATCAAAAACAATGGACTTATTTCAGTGGATTTGTTGAAGGTAACGCCATTTTTGGCGTTACATTATGCAACTTGGGCCGTTGACCTTTGGCACTGAGTTGGCGACAGAGGGGTTGGCGGACGAGTTTAGATTTTATTGACAGAGCTGCTGGGCTTAAACTAGGTTTTCCGGTATCGGCGCAGCGTCCGTTTCGTAATTACTTAAAACACTTGAATGTTTATTTTGAATGGTGAAAGTGCTGAATTGCATTTAAGCCGCTGTCCGTAGTTTTGGGCTCTTGGTGCTTCATAGATGCTGATGCGGCAATTTTTTTACGTAGGTCATCGCTCTTATCCTAGAAACTAGAAAACTTCTGAGGGTTTCGGGGCCATCTCTATTCTTGTCTTCATTTTGTTGGGTAGCAATATATCCATAGCTTATTTGCATTCCAACCGTCAAGGTTTGACCATTGTGTCTCAAAGGTTTTTCAAAAGTATATCTTCTGGTATATTATGAACAGCATTGGCATTTGTAAGCACAAATGCTCCAGATACGGAAGATCAAGCAGTTAGCGCATTTGAGATAAATAATCTTTACAAAAAAGCTACTTTTGATCTTAGTAGCTTTTGAGACATAGGACAGACTATCATAATTAGTGGTTACTAGTGTAGGTTACGCCTCATCTGCCTCATGAAACGTTGAATATCAAAGCGAACAGACGCACCGACGGATCTTGCCAATTTTGTTATTTTAATTATTATGGTCATTCCGAGTCTCTTCGTGACTCAGATTAATTTACATAAAACACAGACGCTCACAAAAAATTGCCATTGTATGACATTTAATTTTGAGTTGAGTAGCAGGAAATTTATTTTGTTATATTGCAAAATATGGTAAGTAGATGTTATGTAGATATTCGTAATTTTAGATAATACAGTTTGTACACAATATTAGAGCTGTTATAGACGTAAAGTTGGTGTGTGAATGAGTATTTCGTGGAGATAAAGTTGTTTTAGATAAATAACCCATTCAAGAGCGAAAGGATAATAAAGCATCACGATAATCAAATCCCAATCCCGTCCACATACTGCTCAATCCATAAACACTGGGATCCGTTTGCCTGCATCGAACCAATATTAATTTGACGGTAGTTAACTTTAACTATGTGAAGACACCTGTCATCTTCAGTCTCCCGGTGACCACGGCCGCTGTAAAGTGATCGAAAGTATCGAAACGTCGTCGGGATAAAATGAATATGTCAACATCAAAAATATACCCGAATCCATCCGTTATCTTCCTACGTTCGAATGTATAGTGCTCGTGAACATATAATATAACATTAACAATAAACTATATAACAGTTTCGATGTTTACCTAACAGTGCTAAAAACTAGGAAGGAGTGATTGGGGGTGGTGACAATTGTATTTTGATCTGCGATTGGGTAACAGTAATGACATTGTCACACAGCTTATCCCCCGAATTTAGGTTATATCGCACCCTATTGTTTTGTATATACAGAGGATATACATATTATAATTCTGCATATTGTATTTAGATTCCCACGATATAAGTGCGTGAATTAATATGTAGTTACGTAATTTTAATTGTAATGTAGGTATCTAATGTAGAAAATTAATAAGTGTATGTTGTATTCACTGCTAATATTGTGTGTAGTGATTGATTTCTACTAACGTTCTGTAGTTTTTAAACTAACAATTTTGTTTTGCTTGCTTTGGGTCTCTTTCGCACGCGTTTATCACGTAGGTATACACTATTCACCAAAATTTATTGTTTATGATGATAATTGATTTGCGATTTGAAGATAACATCAATACATTTCTAAGAAAGCATCTCTGAAGTTTGCTGAGAAATTTATTTAATTTTATCTTGGGAGTTCATATTTATGAGTAATCTGAATAACAAAGTATTCATAATTACATGAAAAATGGAGACAATGTTAAGCTTAATATAATATTTTTATATGTTGTCTATGACGTTAAGAGACAAAATAATGAATGCAGAATTTGATCTGAATTAGGTTTATTCCGATTAATTACAATGATTGGTTTTCACTGTTAATTGATATCAAGGCGTACGCGCACTCTGTCTCGTCTTCATTTGCGAATGCCGGTCCCCCGCTCCTCGGCGGCCCGGCTGCACCGTTCCCCTCGCGTCTCACCCCGAGCGCCGTGGTTGTCAACATCTTCCCCCCCTTGGAAGGAGCTGCAGCTTCTTTCAAGACATCATTCGCCTCCTCTTCAATGGGCAAAGGGCATACTTTGTTGACTGCGCGCCGTTCGACGCCTCGGTAGGTCAAGAAATCGGCCACACGAGCTACACCATCATCTCCAGAATAGAGTCGCTGAACCCTGGCAAGTTTCCATTTTAGTGGCGGTAAGTTAGGTTCCTTGAATACAACCATGTCTCCCTCCTTCAGGTTTGGTTCATGAGAACGCCATTTCGAGCGTTGTTGCAATTCTGCCAGATATTCATTGTTCCATCTGCTCCAGAAGTGGGACCTGAGCAGCTCGATCAAATGGTACCTCGTGCGGATCTTCATGTTGGTGTTCAAGGGACTCGGCAGTGACGTCAGCGGCCGCCCGACAAGGAAGTGCCCTGGGGTCAAAGGAGAAAGGTCCGTTGGATCAGGAGATAAGGGAGTTAATGGTCGGGAGTTTAGGATCGCTTCAATTTGTGCGAATAGCGTGCTCAACTCTTCGAAAGTAAGGCTCTTATTACCGGCAATGCGCTTTAAGTGGTGTTTTGCACTTTTAACACCAGCCTCCCATAATCCCCCAAAAGTAGGGGAATATGGAGGGTTAAAACAAAACTTTATACTCTCATTTGCAACAAAATCATTTACATTATTTATGTCAGACCGCAGTACTCTACCCAACTCATTATTTGCGCCAACAAAGTTCTTTCCGTTATCACAACAAATAGTGTGTGGTTTTCCTCTTCTGGCAATAAACCGCTTGAGACAAGAAATGAAGGCGTTGGTGGTAAGGTCACTGACGACCTCTAAATGTATTGCCTTTGTCGCAAAACAGATGAATAAACACAAATAACATTTGGTGGTTCTACTACCACGACCTTTTTTGCTTGATATTAAGAAAGGCCCGGCAAAATCAACGCCTGTAGTTTCGAATGGGTGTGCCGGAGAAATACGATTTGAAGGTAAAGCACCCATGAACGGTTGAATAGTTCTACCTTTGAGTCTTGCGCATGTTACGCATTTTCTAGCAGTGCTTCTGGCAAGTGTTCTACCACCTAGAGGCCAGTATTGTTCCCTGAAAGCACTGAGAAGGAGCTGAGGACCTGCGTGGAACAAACGTAGATGTTCGCTTGCCATTAGTAACCTAGTAAAGTGATGCTTAGCATCGAGTAACATTGGATGCTTCTTTGAATAATCAATGTTAGCATTGTTCAAGCGACCACCAACCCTTAATATTCCATTTTCATCGATAAAGGGTGATAATTGTAAAATATTGGAATTTGATTTAATTGTCTTGCCTCGGCTTAAAAGTTGCATTTCAGAGCTAAAGGATTCCTGTTGACATATTTTAATTAATAATTGTAAAGAATTATTGAGTTCGGATTCATCTAGACAACCGGTAATTTTATTATTTGGATTTTTACAATTATAGACAAATCTTAAAACGAAAGCAAATGTTCTTTTTAATTTTATAGAATTTGAATAATCATGAAATTTAATAAATTCGTTTTTACTATTGGTTATGAAATTGACTTTAAGTTCTGGTAATTCCAAAGTAGTTAATTGAAACTTAGGCCACTCTGATTCATAGTCAGAGAGGAATGTGGGACCTTTCCACCATAGATCAGAATGGAGTAGAATTTTGGGATCGACGCCTCTCGTGGCTATATCTGCGGGATTACAGTGAGTGGGCACGTGTCTCCAACAATTCCTATCGGTCAACTCCCGAATTTCGTTTACTCTATTACAAACAAATGCCTTTAATAATTTAGGTTGGGTTTGAATCCAACTCAAGACTATTGTTGAATCGGACCAAAATGTTGTCTTATCAATTTTACACCGAAGTGCTTCACTGACCTTTGCTGTAAGTTGTGCACCTAAGAGGGCTCCACAGAGCTCCAGTTTAGGGATCGTGGTGGTTTTTAATGGCGCTACCCGAGTCTTAGCGCACAACAAACTTGTTGTCACCTTGCCCTCTGCGTCCACGGAGCGCAAGTACACGCAAGCAGCATAAGCATCTTGAGAGGCATCCACAAAGCAATGTAATTCTATAGTGACAGCCAAATAACCCAAAACAAATCTAGGAATTGACAAAGAATGCAAAAATTGTAAATTATTAATGTTTTTGTTCCAAATGGTTTCAATTTTCTTTGGGACTGCGTCATCCCAATTTAATTTTAATTGCCACAAACCTTGTAGTAAAACTTTCAGAGTTATAGTGCATGGACTTAATAATCCCAGAGGGTCGAAGATTTTACATGTGTTTGACAAAATAATTCTTTTAGTAATTGCTTGGTTGTTTTGATTTAAGTTTATTTGGAACCTTAGTGTATCAGTGGTAGGTGTCCATAGTACTCCTAAAACACTTGACTCTTTTGAAAAGTTAAGGGAGTCAGATTCAATTATGCCGTCAAATAATTGGGGACAATTTGTTCTAAATTTATGTAAAGGGAAACAAGCAGATGCAAGTACTTCGGTGACGGTTTTATGTATGTGAGATAATTCGGCTTCATTTGACGAACAACAAATCATCCACGTAAAAGTCATTTTTAATTACTTGTGATATTAAAGGGTCTGTACATTCTGATGATAATTGTAACAAACATCTTGTGCTTAAGTAAGGTGCAGAGGATGTACCGTATGTAACTGTGTTCAATTGCAATGTCTTAAGGGGCATATTATTATGTTCTCTCCAAAGTATGAGCTGCAAGTGACGTTGTGACGTGTCAATCATGACCTGTCTATACATCTTCATGATATCACCAGACAGTACGTATCTGTGCTGACGAAAACGGACTAAAATATTAAATAATTCATCTTGAACTACTGGGCCACAATATTGGATGTCGTTCAAAGATTTATTAGACGTGGTTTTGCATGACGCATCAAATACAACTCTAAGTTTTGTTGTTTCGCTTGTTGCTCTAAGCACTGCATGATGGGGCAAGTAATAGCCAAAATGAGGTTGTCTGATTTGAGTTAAGTGCCCTAATTCCCCATACTCATTAATGAATTTACAATACTCTTGTTTCAAGTGAGGATTGTTGTTAAGTTTCTTTTCAAGATTTAAAAAACGTTGTTTTGCAATGTAAAATGATTCACCGAGCGATTTATTTGGAGCTTCACGTAAAGGCATTTGTACTGAAAATCTACCGTCGCTGCCACGCTTAGTGGTCGTGGTAAAGTGATGTTCACAAAATTCATCATCAGGTGTCATGGTGGGTTTAGTAGGTGGCATTTCTTCAAGTTTCCAAAACTTTGTCAATTGATCGCTTATTTCTCGTGTAAAATTGCAATTACTGTGTGTACTTTGTTTATGATTAGTGTTATAAAGAGGACCTGCTACTAACCAACCTAACTTTGTATTTTGAAGGATAGGCTGATTATGTCCTAATTTTATTTGATTAGGAGATATAATGTCGAAAAATATTTCTGCACCCAACAACAAATCAACATTTGAAGGAACGGAGAAATTAGGATCCGCTAATTTAATGTTTTCAGGCAAGTTAAGAGCTGAAATATCAATTGGAGCGTTAGGAAGAAGGCCTGTAATTTTTGGAATTACCAAACAATTTATATTTGTTGTAAAGTTGTAAGACAATGAATTTATTGTAATTTCACAACATTGAGTTATCTTGGTTTGGGAATTGTTGATGCCAGATACACATACCGTCTCTTTGTTTGAACAAACGAGACCCATTATTTTCCTTAGATTTGTAGTTATAAAGGAAGACTGACTGCCCGCATCAAGCAAGGCACGAGCAATGTGAGTATTTTTGTTTATTGGATTCACAATTTCAATCAGAGCAGTACCAAGAATAATTTGACCAGAGCATTGGGTTGTCAGCGCTACAGGTAAGTTATTGAAATTATTTAAAGTTACACTTACTTCAGATTCATTTTTATTATTTTTTAATTTATCTCCATGTTCATTACGATCTACGTGTAATAACGTATTATGTTTTTGCTTGCATATTTTACAGGTGCCCAACAATCGACATTCTCGAACTGCGTGGCCTCTACGAAGACAATTTAAGCAAAGATTTAATTTTAATACCTCACTGCATCTACGTTCCGGCGACAGTTGCTTAAAGGTGGGGCAATCAAATATTCTATGCCCCTGATTACAACAGGGACATGTCACTACAGCGGAAGCAAGAAAAGATTTTGAAATTTTATCATTATGTTGGTTTCTATTATTGTATTGAAATTTATTTTTATTAGTATTTGACATGTTATTATTTGTATTGTTATTATATTTCTTCTCGTATTTTTCGCCTCGATTGATTGCCATAGTTTCAAGATTATCAGCACGGTTACGTAAGAATTGCAGAAAATCAGGTAATGCAGGTAAGTCCTGAAAGTTATTTTTAAATTCTTCCCATTTTCCAAATGTAACTGAATCCAATTTAGTCGACATTAAGTATATTATGAGGACATCCCATTTTTCCGTTGGTTGATCTAAACTATTAAGAGCTCTAAGATTTTTAGATACATGATCGACGAGGAATCTTAAAGCTTTGTGAGATTCGGCGTACATAGGATCAAATTCCAATAAAGATTTTAAATGATTATTTATTAGAATCTTTTTACAATCATAACGTTCACAAATTAACCCCCAAGCAACAGTGTAATTTTTGGTACTGAATTCTATTGATTTTATAATAGTGGCAGCACTACCTTCTAATGCTGATCGCAAATAATGAAATTTATTTATGTTGGAAATTGATTCATTTGAATGAATTAAAGAATCAAATGTGTCTCTAAATTCAAGCCATTTTAAGTAATTGCCATCAAATGTAGGCAGTTTGATCGTAGGTAATTTGATGTTATTATTTTGACTATTACAACTATTTGAACACACAGATTTACAGGAGTGAAGATCTTCCCTGCCCAACTCCTTCTCAAAGGTATCTATGATGTGCTGAGCCTGAGAAACGCTGCTATAAAATGCGGTTTCAAAAATCTCCACTTCACTCTCGTCGTCCGTGGATTGTAACAAATCTATTTCCGACTGTACTTGATTAAATTCACAAAATAAATTTTCAACTTTACTCAGGCGCAATTTTAACTCTTTTATGTTTACTTCATCTATTTCTTTTTTATTTAAAGAAGCTAAATAGTCCTTGAATCTCGTTAAACGGCCCTTAATACTACCACGGGTTTTAATTAGTTCCTTTAACTTTCCTTTATCGCAATCGGAATTATCACCAGAATAAGAACTCCCGTTAGGCATTTTCTTTGTGAAATAAACAATGCAACAAAAATACAATCAGTTGGGTAAAATAAATGTGCACCAAACCAGCGTTTGTGTGAAGCAGCGGCTGACCAACGCGTAGGGGGTAGGAACACGGTGCTCTGATGCCCCGTGACTCGACCCCGGCGACACGATACGACGTCGTATATCCTGGAATATTATCAGCATCCACCGTTAAAAAATACACTATATTTTTATCATTAAGGGCTAATTTCGATAATCGCTTATTTAAGGTAGATTTAAAATTTGTTTTTAGTTAAATGTGTGGGTAATTCCAAATGTTCAATTACGAAAATAACGACTATCATTAAAATTAAACAAGGCAAATAAATTATTTATTACTTAAATACGTAGGTAATCGTAAATATTTAATAACGAGAATTACCAATTTTATTAATAAATAAACAAGGCAAGTGAAGGCATGGCACAAACGTTGCTAATTAAGAGAAAAATATATATAGATTTTTTAAATAATTTAGCAAAATTTTTTAATTAGGCAGTTATTTACTTTTTTACTATTTTTCTCGGAGCGAGCACTGGCTATAGCACAAATTGAAGAGGCTATAGGAAAGAGAGAAGATGAAGGAAATAAAGGACAGAGCTACTTCCCTGAATCCGTGCGGTCCGCCAACAGCTGATTGCCACTATTCACCCAACACGAAAACAATTGAATCTTCTTTATAGATTGTTTAACTTGACTTCGACTTGCAATCGCCAACTGTTTATTATTGTGTCCTGTCACGGTCGCCAATTTTGTCTATGACGTTAAGAGACAAAATAATGAATGCAGAATTTGATCTGAATTAGGTTTATTCCGATTAATTACAATGATTGGTTTTCACTGTTAATTGATATCAAGGCGTACGCGCACTCTGTCTCGTCTTCATTTGCGAATGCCGGTCCCCCGCTCCTCGGCGGCCCGGCTGCACCGTTCCCCTCGCGTCTCACCCCGAGCGCCGTGGTTGTCAACATATGTAGTAACGATTTGTTTATACTCGTTTTAGCATGATTTCAGAGATGCTTCCGTAGTAGAAGCGCTGTACTTTGTTAGTGAGATCTTAATATATAATTTGTGTTCATTAGTTAGGGTTTTTATAATGAGCTCAAATAAACTAACCTTTGAAATTGATGTAATGTCCCCTAGATGTAACTAGACAATTAGAAATTGATGTAATGTACCCCCCTATATTATTTATGAATTATTCATTTTACGTCACCACTACTCGCCACCCACCTGGCGACTACAAGTCTTTGCAAACATTGCTTAGGTACTTGCTCAACATACATCTAATTTAATATCGGTTTTTACTTCAGCATTATAGATATATTAGGAGCTCGCCAGCTCAGTGACAAGGCGTGCTTGGCCTGCGATTGCGTAAACTAAGCAATGTTCGCTAAGGCCGATCATTAGATGGGTGACCAAAAATTTATTCTTAATTATTATTAGTTCGTTAAGTCGTTGGTCCCGGCTGCATCTGCCAGTCGTTAATGCCAACGAACCCGCACCGGGCCAGCCGGGGGGGCTATGGCCCAATCTCCCTGTATTCTTCCATCCATAGGAAATTCCCGTGCCCCCTCAGTGGGGACATAAATAGGCTGGTGTTGATGGTGATGATGATAAAGAAATATATTTGTGCTAAAGTGATTGGTTGCTACGTTCCAGGGCGGCATCAACGACGAACGTGATGTTCGCGTCTGCGCCACTTACGAGACGCGCCTCGGCACTCCAGCTTGACACAAGTGACAATGACAATAAAGGTACCTACTTAAATATCTACTATTCGATTTTAATTTCAACATTATTTATATGTTAGAAAAATTAGCCGTCAAATATTTTTGGGAATTTCTTCTAATTATTGTGTAATTGTTGTTAATGCCAACAAAGGACTCAGAATGTTTGCAAGTTTCTGTAAGTATCTACGGCTTTCTGTGTTATTTATTGTACTAGCTATAAAAATTGTTCAAAAATCGCTCGCCATTAGTGCACCTATATTATGGTCCACTTTAGTGTGGAAAAATGAACGGACTTACTGCGTAAATGTTTGCGTTCTTAATCGTTCAACCTTGCAAAGGATTAGGGTACATCGCTTTAATTCGCAATCTTGTTGCAGTGTCTATGTTCTTGTGATATCATCAAGATAAAGGCATGCAAAATTGAATCTTATGGTTTTTGTAACACAATATAAATAATGTATGCAATATCTAAACATTGCATAAATTATATTTAGACAATAAGTGAACTAGATGTGATGTTGGTCTTTGATGTAAAATCAATTATGTTTTGGGCTCAATTTATTGGACACGCGTTTAATGTATTCATTATAAAGATTATTTATTGTTAATGATAAATATTTTAGCGTAATCAACTGTTGAATTCCAAAATGAGCCAAGATAGTAGTATAAATTAATCGTTGATTCATATATCACTTAATGCCACACTCAGAGACGTCATTTAACTTTAATGAGTACTTAATGGCAAAAAATTATAAAGCACATTCGTAAATAAACGGAACAGAGAATAAGCTTCATACAACCGCGCGAAACGCTGCTTTCATGCATGTGTGCGTGACCACTGGCCGCCAGCACATGAGTAAATAAACGGAACAGAGTCAACTGGCTGTGCGAGCGTAAACCGGTTATTTCCAGTCTCGCCGCGTGCGCGACTAGTGGCCAGTAGCCACGCACACCACACATGCATGCATGCGTTTCGCGCGGTTGTATGAGGCTTATTCTCTGTTCCGTTTATTTACTCATGTGGTAAAGGTGTGATGATGATGATGATGATAATCACTTTTAAACTTTCGCGTTGCATGATCAATGATCAATAGGTTAAAACGGGAATTCGCGCGATTGTATTGTCGGATGTGTATTGTCGGACTATACATAATCGCGAAACGCGATTATGTATAGTCCGACAAGTCGTGCGCGACCCTCCTGCGGTAAAAGACGGTGGCGGGGCACGCAAGCATGCAGAGAGGAGCGAGTTTTCCCTCCTCCCCGCAGCACCCGCCCCCGCCAACATCCCGAGCGCCCCGTCCCCGCCACCGCCCCTCATACCGCAGGAAGGTCGCGCACGAACTTGTCCGACTATAGGAATTAACCTTTTTTAATGCCTGACGTTTCGGCCGGGCTGCATCGCCCGTTTTAACCTATAATGATGAGGATGTCTAGCCGTGTGGTGACGGCAGAGTAGAATACAATTGTCACCACCCCCACCTCTCCCGTGGGTGTCGCACAAGGCGACTAAGGGTAAAGACAGCAATGAGTAATGGGCAGCGGCATTCCTCTTGTACCATCTAGCAATATACTGCGATTTATGTGCCCGATGGATGGCAACAGACTCGCCACCTATTGCATGGGACCTAGCTAAGTTGGCGATAAGTGGGTGTTACTTCGCCTCTGCCTATATAGGCGTGATTTATGTATGTATGTGTGACGCGCCACCGCGGTTTCCAGACGAACCCGACCGCCAGCCGCAGCCGCCGATGATGATGTGGTCCTCGGTCGCGCGGCGGCGCACCGACCTGGTGCCCACCATCCCCGCGCCCCGCGCCCCAGGTAGGGCGTACAGCATGACCCGGCTCGACAGGATCCCCGCGTCGCGCCCGTTGCATACCGCGTCGCCGTCCATGCAACACCTCAACAGGACCCGTAAGATGCCCGGTTTCCGGCTTGCCGGCTAGCTTCTTGGAACCGGCTTGGGCCGGTTTGAGCTTGGGTGCGCCGGTTTGAGCTTTGGTTTCAGTCCAGCCGCCGCTTCTGGTCTGGTCTGGTGCGTGACCGTTGTGTGCGGCGCTGTCGTTGTTGCAATCGTGGAGCTTCATTGTTTAACTATCACACTGCCGCCCTGAGAGACGTCAGATAACTTTGATGACTGCTTAATACAAAAAAATGTGGATCAAAACTAGACCCGGCAAGAATAGCGACTAGTTTTGAATTGTCATTTTTTTAGATTAAGTAGTAATTAACGTTAACTGACATCTCTGAGTGCGGCGGTTAGTGTAGGGGGATAGAGAGAGGTCTATGAGACAGGATTAGAAATAAGTAGGTACGTCAGGAGAAGTGTGAAAGTAGTGCCTATGATAGAAAAATTAAAGAGCGTAATATCCTTTAGCGTTTACCAACACGTAAAATAAGCTATAAAAGATAAACGTCAGTTTTTGACAGTTCTTCTATACGATAGAATGTCAAAAACTGTCGGTTAAATAATTCTTCTTTGGTTTGGATGGATGGTTAAATAATAATCGCCTGTTTATGTGTAGGTGAACACCAGCCTTGGTCATCGTAATGTGACAGTGTGGTATCGAAAGTAAATGGCAAGCTCGATGACGTCTGGCAGATATGAATAGAAAAGTAGAATACTGCCCAGAAAAACTGCAAGATCATCAATGCTTGAACACACGTTTGAAACAAATTTAAATTGGGCTTAACCAAAGATATTGTGTGAGATGTAATTTTAACTGGTTTATATCCAAATGTTTTATCCATTAACTCATTACGTGGGTGTTAATATACTTCTGCTGCCTTTTCGGTGATAAATAAGCGTGACTTATGAATGCATATAAAGTAAAAGGGACTTTAAAATGTAAGCCATTTTGCAACAATGACACTGCCAGCGCTACATCGCGTCGTTTGATGTTGATTGGAGGCAGCTGTTGCTTTTTGTACCCTAATTGGGGGGTTGTCATTAATCTAGCACATTCGTTTACCCATTGACCACCTGTTAATCTGTGACTAATATCCATTTCACGTCGATCGTCATTAACCTCGGAACAAAATCGTTCTGTTCGTTAGCCATTGTTAGGTGAAAATCTGAATATTCACCCGCTTTAGGCTCGTGCTTAGCTTTTCGTGTGAGTTACGCTTCTAACTACAGTAAATACAAATACATGAACACAACAATAAAACCGTTTGGTGACGGCAGAGAATAACACATTTGCCATCACCCCCATTCTCGACCGTACAATCCAGCTTTAGTAAAATAGTCTTGAGGAATGGACAGCAGCGTTCTTGTTATACCATCTAGTAATATACCCCGATTTACGTCCCCGATAGATGGCAATATGCTCGTCGCCTATTACATGGCACAACATGAAGGTATTACCACGGCGTTTAATTGGTAAGACAATTAATATATCAAAATTTGATCATAGATCTTGTTATCATACTGGTATGGTTTAGTTCACTGAAAAGCAAATGGTAATTCAAGACTAACGTTATAGCTCAATACATTTTAACGCCATCTATGGACGTCTTTTGTCACTACAACAATCGGTCCGCATAGCCACGGACTGCCTATTTCAAATTTCAATTCAAATTCATTACAATATTAAGAATTTACACAAGAAGTAGGTACTATGATATAAATTGTAGCGTCATTCCGTAACCATACTATTTTCCGATGTCTTGTCTTCTGCGATTTGTGAACGAGTGTCGATTTGTTTTCACTGGTATTTTGGGTGCGTCTTTACTAACGGAGGTAAGCTTTGGTTGTTATCATAATAGAAGTAAGTTAGTTTTAAGTTCACCACGGTCACGACTAACTTTCAGTGCCTACATCTCTTTCCCCCAATGTGGATCAAAAAGAGACAAAGGCCATATACATTCAGTCATTCGTGTGTCGTGCACGTAAGATTTATTATTGCACAAGACTTACTTCTTGTCTCTTGTCCCTGTTTATTGAGTTACCATTCTTATCTCTATTTATAGAGACATGAAGTAAGGAACATTTAATTGAAAATAAATTCAATTGAATTTAATACATGAAGACAATTTTCCGGTATAAATTATATTGGTATATCTCACACTATAATGTGGCAATAATAACCCATCTCCCTTTTTAAGATTAAAAGTCCACTCGAATAGAGTAGTATCGCTGGCACAATTGATTTTAACACTTCACCGCTCATTGGGTTTATTTGCACTTATTTACTAAAATGTTAATGTAATTTAAAGGGAATTTGTTTGATTTTACTGTAGGAACACAAAAATAATAATGTTACTGGCAATTTAACCTTTCTAGATCTTTATAAAGTTGTCTGTCACTTGTTTGTATCATTATTAAATGTAGATGGATAGTTCAATATTATTAAAAAATGTTAAAAACTAACATTTAAAAATGATCACTTAGTACGAGTATATTTATTGATCCGTAATGTTGAATCGCAACTGCAGGGAGCAATATTTTGTAGTAATTTCAAATATAAAATTATGTGCTGTATGGTGACTGACGGCAGAGCAGAATACAATGGTCACCACACAGCCTCTCTCCCGTGGGTGTCGTAGGTACAAGGCGAAACGTGGGTGCTAGTTCACCTCTGCCTACCCCTTCGGGGATATAGGCGTGATTCATGTATGTATGTCCATCACACTCAGCTCTTTAATGTCACGGACGAAAGTGTATTCGTTTCGCGGACAAAAGGGCGTTTGTGCATGTATTGCATACGTATGCGTGACGTGCGCGTGCGCAGAGTGCCGTCGGGCGAGACGACGCCGTCGCGGCCGGGGCAGCGCGCTGTCGCAGAGCGCGGCGCGGGCGTGGTCCGCCGCACGCCGGCGCCGCGCCGCCCGCGCCCCGCCTCCATCGCTGGCACCGGCGTCAACACGCCCAGAGGTACGTGCGCCGTACAGGTACACGTGCACGCAGTACCATCACACACATACCGCTCTGATCGAGTGACACGCGGAGTCACACTTGTTCAAATACATGTACCCTCTCTCACAGCCACAAAATATGCTCACGTCAGCCGCGGCTCACAGATATTCAAATACACATATGTACCTCACACACACGTAAAATCTCCCTCATACACACATCTACTCTCACATACGAACACACAACGATATAGCCTAAATAAATTTTCAGCAGATGTAGATACATGTATACCAACATAGAAATACTAATACAAATAAAAAAAATTAGGGCGTCTATTATTAAAATGTGGACAACGTATACCCATAAGTTTGCATGTACAAACGTACACAAAATATCCAGTTAAATAGCGTTCAATTATTGTTACTGTGCTTCATTTACCGCCATAGTCAATGTGCTTTCAATGTTCTGCCTTTTTTACATGTTGTGTCTAATATTTGTACAATTACGATTTTTTTATTAGAACAAGTAATTACATGATGATGATAAGCAATGACTAATGGGCAGCAGCATTCCTCTTATACCACCTAGCAATGTACTGCGACTTTTGTGCTCGATAAATGGCAATAGGCTCGCCTCGCCACCTATTACATGGGACTTGACAGAATTGACGAAACGTGGGTGCTAGTTCATCTCTGCCTACCCCTTCGGGGATATAGGCATGATTTATGTATGTGTGTATGTATAAAACAAACATTGTTGTTTATGATGTTAGCTATTTTATCATGGGAGGTTTTTGTAGTGTTTTAAAGATAACCCTGTACAGATAAAGGCGTGATTTACCTATGTATGTTTGTAATATTCCAAAAACTGTTTTAATATGAGTGCGTTATAGATAAAGGCGAGATTTATGTATACATACATACATAAATTTGCCGCGTGGTGACGGCAGAGTAGAATACAATTGTCACCACCCCAAATCTCTCCCGTGGGTGTCGTACAAGCCGACTAAGGATAAATCAATGATGAGGAATGGGCAGCAGCGTTCCTCTTATACCACCTACCAATAGTAATGCACTGCGACTTTTGTGCCCGATAAATGGCAACAGGCTCGCCCCCTATTACATGGGACCTAACATAATTGGCGAAACGTGGGTGCTAGTTCACCTCTGCCTACCCCTTCGGGGATATAGGCGTGATTTATGTATGTACATACATACATGCATACATAAATCACGCCTATATCACCCACCCAGGCACCCACGTTTCGCCAATTATGTTAGGTCCCGTGTAATAGGTGGCGAGCCTATTGCCATTTATCGGGCACAAAAGTCGCAGTACATTGCTATTGCTAGGTGGTATAAGAGGAACGAGATTTATGCATGTATGTATGTAATATCCCGACAACGGTTCTATACTGAGAGCGTGTCCGGCGCGTGCGCAGGCGACGTGGGCGGGCTCAGCGTGGCGACGACGCCGAGCATGTCGCGCGACAGCACCGTGGTGGGCGGCGACGTGCCCAGGCGCCCGACGCCCGCGCGCCGCCCGAGGCCCGCGTCGCTGCACGTCGCCAACAAAACAGGTTGGTACAGTGAAGCGTCGAAAGTCCATTACCACCCCGATGGCTATACTGCCGCGCTTACCAAGAACGCGTTATCTACCTATTTATCTACATTATCTATCTATCTACCTTTTACCATGTGTGTGATGTGATTTTACCCGTAGACAAATATATCGGTTTCAAAGCCAGTGTACGGTGATAAGCAATAATGTGTCTACCCACAAAAACCCATATTCCGAGATTTCGACATAGGTTGATAAAGCATCATTTATTCTACAATTTTCAAAAGTGTTCTAACTGACTTGAAACTCTTTCTTTAACAAAAATACAAAAACAATTTTTAATGAAATAGCAAATCACATTCATGCTTAGAATCTATGGGAGCCATTTTCTCAAATTGGTATTCATGTGGCTTGACACATTCTTGCTTATCTACGTCCAGTTACAAGTCCTGTTTAGTATATTTTTAGTTGAAATGGGTAATTTTATCTGTTTCCTTTCCAGTGTTACCAGCGACTCCCGGGGAAGGCAAACCACCACTACACAGAAAGCCAAAGTTATCCAAAGACATAGAAAAGGTAAATTAACTAATACCATGTATTATTTTACTTTAATTATATAATAGGAGATTTTTACAACAAGTGCACAAAACGAATCATTTTTATCCGAGACTTAGCAGCCCGAGCCAAAGGCGAGGGCTGATAGTAATGTTGAGGATAAAATGGTTTTGTGGACGAGTTATAAACTCTGCTTTTCACTTCGATTGCGAGGAAATAAAGCAGTATTTAACATAACAATTTCTTCAAATTAAAAAGAAAAATTTGCACAGATTTGAATACTGAATGAAATTGTTTTTCCCATTGATATTAGGCTTGGCCTGCAGACCTATACAGCCAAATAAATTACTTTAGGAATAATAATTTTCTTGAATTTGTTAAATAACCTACCATACTTGAATATACATTTTAATATCTTTTATGTCTTAAAAACCGCATAAGCCAAATAAATTAAAGTAAATATTAGGGTCGATTCTGACAACGGTTCTCTAAAACTAAGATTAATTTGACAACAGTGTTTCTCTTCATTCTCAATACAGAATAAAGAGAACAGACTGTTATTAAATTTAGTTTTAAGTTTAGAGAACCATGTCAGAATTGACCCTATTATTAAATAACAAATTCTATCTCTGAACTATCTTATTGAGTATGGCTGTATGGCTCATTTTTTTGCCTTAATATTATACCATTATGAGTAGATACGTTAATGCTCTTGTGCACAAAATTCGATTTTGTGCAGCCTATATCCTGCACAAATAAGCACTTCAGAGCGTGAGAAGTGAAAAAATACTTACATTGATTATAAATTATATGTATTTTTTTATTTCCCATATTATTATGTAAATACAAATTCTCAACTAATGTAATATTCTAATTTTTAATATTATTAGGTATTTCAACTTTGGAAATAAAATCACACCCGTATTCACAAACAATACTTGTATAAGTAAAGAAGCAACACTGCTGCGAGGTAAGACTTTTCTCAATGCGTTTTGTCACTTAAGTATTTGTCTATGAATAGGTTTTTGCACGCACCTCATAGTAATGTTTATGAATACGGGTGTCAGTCAGTGTATAACACATATTATAATTAGCTATTTACTTTGGGCTAGAATCTAGCTGCTAGATGATAGGTGTAAGTGTAAGAAATATATCTTTATATTTATTTATACTCTCGGCAGTCGCGAGGCAAATCGGCGTCTGCATCGCCTGGTCGACCTTTGTCACCTACGGTCAAGGAGCCAAGCCAGGGGAAAGAGAATGTGGACAAGGTAAGTTTGTGTGCAGTTTGTTTGCAGTTTGTTTCCTCTTCCATTCATATAAGTAAGCCCTTTGCATAACCTGCCTTGTGATTCATATAATCCATCATATCTGAAAGCTCCCAGTGATGTATGAATGTATTGAAAAGTGATGGAAAAGACCATGTCGAGAGACCGATGAACGAAGAGAGTGACAGGTATGACAACATTTCAATCCATACTGCTCCTACCTAAGTTTTACAGCCGGCCGACTGTCTTGGACCTTTGCAAATGTTGCTGTTGGTGGTTTAGCCTTAACTATTTGGGTGCCTCAAAGTGCTTATTGGTATACACAATGTCCCTAACGGCGGATCCGTATTACCAAACTTTGGTAAGCTTACTTTCAATTGTAGATAACAATTGAAAGTAAGCTTACCAAAGTTTGGTTGTCCGGCATTTTTGTTATATTAAGATAAATAACAGATTTTCCTAAGCAACTAAGCTGTAGTACCTTTATCTTCAACTGTTGGTAGAATATTGAGACCGGCCGTTAGTCGTGTTTTACAACGCCCCTGGAATAAGTTAGGACCAGCACATCATCAACAACTATGTTAGTCAGGTCCTATCCTACACCAAACCACCCAGCCCATTTCCAAACTTCGGTTTCTTTAGTGTTTGTTATTTGAACATTACACGAAATTTTTAGAATTTTTTTTTTTTTTATAAACCTACCCGTATTAGTAATAAAAAATCAGTTTCTCAATACTGTTTTAACTAAACCGCTGATCTGTCGCTTTTAATTTAATTTTAAACAGTATTTTATAAATAAAGGAGCTAGAGTATAACTGGGTCTTTAACTATTAATATTCATATTTTGTTTGGCAGAATACCACGTTGGTTAGCGAAAAGAATCAAGTCAGCGCCATTGAGGTGACGCAGAAACTAGAAGCATTACAGATAGGGAATGGGGACACAAACACGCATATAGAAAATAAGGTAACTAACCTTTGAAAGTAATATTCTCGTCTGTTAAATTTCGGTAATTATTACATAGAAAATATTCTAAAAGACATTCTTCTTCCACTCCTCTCTACCCTTCACCATCTCATCTCTATCATCCACTCCTCTCGCTATCATATCCTACTTTACACAATCCATCGATCTCTTCTTTGGTCATCCTCTCCTTCGTTCTTTCACGTTCGTATCTAACATTCTTTTGCCAACATAGCTTTCATCTCTTCGCATTGAGCATGACTAAACTATCCCAATCAAAGTCTCTTACACTGGTCTCTGTCACTGTCTTTTCCAAATTCCAAAAGAAATTGTAATTTAAAAAAATACGTATTAAGATTTCTCCTGATTAAAAATGTCGATATTATGATTATAAGCAACAACTCTAACTAAAACAACAACATGACAGCAATAAATGAATTGAATTAAAAATGATAACACAGAAGCTTTTTACAGTAGTCATCTTTATAACTTATTTAAAGTAACTTGTGTAGCATAATATCGAAGAATCACCAGCCTGTTAAAAACGCATTATTATAAGAGAAGACTCTAAACGTATACAATATTTCCAGGTAATCGAAAACAAAGAAACTTTAGAAATCCAAGTAACGAATTCCGAACATAATACAATAGAACCTAAACCAGAAGAAGTACAGAAGCCAGTCGAAAAGACAGAAGCAGCACAGGAGAAGAAAGAAGACGTGACACAAGAGAAGAAGGAGGAACCGCGACAGGAGAAGAAGGAAGAGCCACGACAGGAAAAGAAGGAGGAGCCGCGACAGGAGAAGAAGGACGAAGAGAAGAAGGAGAGCGCACAGGAGAAGACTGAAGACAATGAAATGACCAGTAAGTTGTGCTATCCGTGTATTTTTTTTGTACTTTTGTTTTTAAGTAAAGTTGAACAGTGAAGAATATTAATAAAGTATCACATCAGCACCAAGTGACCGAAAATTATCTTGAGTTCCTCCGTGCTTGGGAAGGCACGTTAAGCCATTGGTCTCGGCTGCATTTGCAGTCGTTGTCCACAAATCCGCATTGGGCCAGCGTGGTGGGTTATGGGCCCATTCTCCCTATATTGTTTCATCCATAAGGACGACCTGTGCCTCAATAGTGGTCAGAGAGAATGTATGGGATTTGACGTAAGTCGTCGTGAAATCACGTGACCAAAATCGTCTTCGTAAGTTCCTAGTTGTGTTGGTAGCGCAAGCTAAGCCGCTGTAGACGCCAAAGTAATATGGCCGATAGTGACGAACTTCGACACGTTATCGTTATGAAACGATTGCCACTTGGCTACGCGCCCTGGTTCCCACGTGTGTGTGCACGTGTACTGAACGCTTTGTGACTTGTGTGTTGTGCAGGCTAGTTGCGCAGGTAGCCTTTCTGTATGCGACGATTGCCTGCCACGTACATGTAATAGTGCTGCTTGTCTGTGTGTCGAGCAGCGTCGATGAGCCGCCGCATCACGACCGAGGAGCAGGCCAAGGCGGCGCTGGCCGAGCGGAGGCGGCGCGCCCGGGAGGAGTTCGAGCGGCAGGCCGAGCTCGAGAGGCAGAGGTACGCTCGACAATGCCGGAATTAGTCACACATACTTCTCTTTTTTTTATTTATTTTTTATATCTCCCTATATTTTAGGGAAGGCAAAGGGGCTAGCCCATACAGCCATGTCTTTAGTGTAAATTTTATCTGTAGTCTTATGAAATAACGAGTGGGTGAAATGTATGAATGAAATGAATTTTACGTTAAAATATGGGTGTCACACATTTTAACGCATCTAGGTAGTGCTTGGAGTAGAAGAAGCAGACATGTTGTGCCGACCCCGCCTAGAGCGGGATAAGGGCAGGAAGAAGAAGATTACTTAATATAAAAACAATCAATTCAAAACTATACAGTCGCTATTCTTGCCGGGTCTATATGGTCTAGTTTTAATTGACATTTATTTGCATTATATACTCATTAAAGTTAACATAAGTTCTTAGTGTATTTCTTATTATTACTGTTATCGTTCTACAGATATAGGCGTGATTTATGTATGTATGTATGTTCTACAGATTCAGATTCTACAGATAGCGGCCGTGTGGTGACGGCAGAGCAGAATACAATCGTCACCACCCCAAATCTCTCCCGTGGGTGTCGTACAAGGCGACTAAGGATAAATCAGTGATGAGGAATGGGCAGCAGCGTTTCTCTTATACCACCTAGCAATGTACCTACTGCGACTTTTGTACCCGATAACTGGCAATAGGCTCGCCACCTATTACATGGGACCTATCATAACTGGCGAAACGTGGTTGCTAGTTCACCTCTGCCTACCCCTTCGGGGATATAGGCGTGATTTATGTATGTATGTATGTTCTACAGATTACAGCGCGAAGCAGAAGAGGAGGCAGAGAGACAGAGACAAGAGGAAGAGAGACAGCGCCGCGAAGAGGAGGAGGCGAAGGAGTTGGCCGCTTTGCAACGACGCCTTGAGGAGGAGAAACTCAGGAAAGCTATTGAGGTTAGTATGTTAAATCGAATCAAACGCCTATTTACTCACTGACGCCGGATCCCAATATACATACGAGGGCGGGTCAATAAGTCCGTGACTTTTTGAATTTTTTGAACCTCTTTTTCCGTGTGGTGACGGCAGAGTTGAATACAATTGTCACCACCCCAAATCTCTCCCGTGGGTGTCGTACAAGGCCACTAAGGTTAAGTCAGTGATGACGAATGGGCAGCAGCATTCCTCTTATACCACCTTGCAATGTACTGCGACACTTTTGTGCCCGATATATGGCAATAGGCTCGCCACCTATTACATGGGACCTGACATATTTGGCGAAACGTGGGTGTTCTACTAGTTCACCTCTGCCTACCCCTTCGGGGATATAGGTGTGATTTATGTATGTATGTATGATGTATGTCTTTTTGAACCTCGACAAATCATATTTTTTGGAAGGGATAAAAAAATTGGAGAAGCGTTGGACAAAGTGTATAGAGCTCAAGGGAGACTACGTTGAAAAATAAAATGATTTATTTATCAAAAAATCTGTGTTTTATTCCAAAAGTCAAGGACTTATTGACCCGCCCTCGTACATATGTCACCCCTTTTCCACACAGGGGTAGGCAGAGATCACTTCTTACCACTTGCTACGATCCTTACATACTTCTTTCGCTTCGTCCAATCTCTTCATGCATGCTCGTCGGTTTCGGGTACTCTTGACCTGGCCCTTTTTTAATAGACCAATATTCTATCAATAGTTTAAGATGGACGTATTATAGCGTAGTTTCTTAGCAACACAAAAATACCAGGCAACTCAACTTTTGTAAGCTTACTTTTGACTGTAGATAGAATATTGGGACCCGCCGTTAGTGTACAAAAATAGTACATTATATGCCAAGGGCGATAAAAAAAAAGAATGTTATGCTCAGATCGCAAGTATTTGCATATGCGATCTGAGGCTTTCTTTTTTGTCGCCCGAGGTAAGATCATGGTTTTATGTCGCCTCCTGTCACAGTCCAGGAAGTAGGATTTGCTGTACGCGTAGCGGGCGGAAAAGTCCACTTTATATTTTACTATTAGTACTTGAGACTTATTTGTCTTCCATGTTGGTCTGGGAGCGAAAAAAATAGTTTCTGCACAAATGGTTGTTAACTGCGTGTTATTTGGGGGCCGATTTCACCGTCTCTCATAGAAACTGAGTTTAATAAAACTTGGTTTTGATTAATGCAAACTATGGAGCGGGACTCAGTTTAGAGCATAGACCGAGTTCAACTTCAACTGATCGCGTTTAATTCTGCGGTGAAATCGGCCCTTAATTTATAAATACCAAGTAAACATTTTTAATGTTCGTTGTATGCATGTTACAGGCGCAGCAACAGTTGGAACGCGAAGAGAGCGAGAGGCGTGTGAAAGAGGAGGCGGAGAAGAAAGCGCGACAAAAGGAGGACGAGGAGAAGCGGCGTGCGGCGGAGGAGACGGAGAGGTTGCGAAAGGAGGAGGCGGAGAGGGAGGAGAAGGAGAGGCTGCTGAGGAAACAGCGCGTCGAGGAAATCATGATGCGCACTAGGCTCAAGAAGGTATGCCGAATGTTTTCCCGTTGGCTTACAAGGTGAAGTGTAAAGGTTAGAAGAATTTCGGCAAGTTAATTTATTAGTATCTTGGTTGGCCGAGCAGCTTATGCACCTGCCCGGATTGCAGTGGACGCGGGTTTGATTCCTGCATCAAGACCCTAATTTTTTTAACTTTTTCTAACCTCCAAAATCTTTGTACCAATGTTTTTATTGTTGCGCATACATATTTATACTCCAGCCATTATAACGAGATAAACAACGGAAATAATGTTGATGAGTGTTTTAACATAAAATACAAAAAAAATATAATACCTATTTCGCAAAGTCGCTGATCATTTTGATTTTCTAAAATGGATGATGTATTTTAAAATACATCTTTCTTATTTTTAAAATAATTTCATCGATAAAAGACATGTATAACAAAACTGTTTACGTTTTTTTATCTCGTTATAATGGCTAAAGTATAGTATTTACCATGGTGTTGTGGCTGCTGAGCAGAATACAATACCACTCCCCATCTTTTCCGCGAATGTGTAACATACCTGCTATACATTGAGTTGGAAATGTGTAATAATAATTAATTTTAAAAATAATACCATTATTTTTGAAATTAATCTCCTAAATCCAGAGACAAACACATTTAAGTGATGGAGAGAGATTTTGTCCACGTTCCGCGCTAGGCCTACTGATGCCCATTACTAATCGCTGTCTAACTGTCGCACGCAGAGACGCCAACTAACGTTAATGAATACTTAATGTTAAAAAATGCCAATTCCAAACCAGTCGCGATTCTTACCGGGTCTATAGTCTAGAATCTAGACCATAGACCCGGCAAGATAGCGACTTAACTAACCATAATGTCAAAAAAAATCAATTGAATCCTATGAAACGACTTTTTGTACATTAAGGACTCATTAAAGTTAAAGACTTCTGTGAGTGCGGGCAATTAGCCCCTAGTCGTCTTCTACGACACTATAATAGAATAATTATATGTATGGATAAATATGACTATACATACATACATACATAATTCACGCCAATATCCCCGAAGGGGTAGGCAGAGGTGAACTAGCACCCACGCTTCGCCAATTAGGCTAGGTCCCATGTAATAGGTGGCGAGCCTATTGCCATTTATCGGGCACAAAAGTCGCAGTACTTTGCTAGTTGGTAGGTATAAGAGGAATGCTGCTGCCCATTCCTCATCACTGATTTATCCTTAGTCGCCTTCTACGACACCCACGGGAGAGGTTTGGGGTGGTGACAATTGTATTCTACTCTGCCGTCACCACACGGCCATAAATATGACTAGAGATCGTCTAATCTAAAAATGATAACGTCATTGTTTTAAAGTGTCTGTCAAGTCGGCGACTGAATCAACCAATGATTATCTAATTTGAGTGTGTTGTATCTGCTTACTGATTGTTCATGTAAGAGTGAGAAAATGGAGGGGCGTTCATTTTAAGATTAGATGATCTCTGTCATGTTTGTATTTACCGATTGCAGATGGAGGAAGACAATAAGCAGAAGCTCGCCGAGTCGCAGCCTCCCGTGCCCAACAATGGAAACAATGGCAACGACGTTCTCACCGGGGATCTGCTAGGCCTTAGCGCCGCACAGGTCAGTGCGGGAATTTGTTATTACACACCTTGTAACGGAACCTTGTTAGCGTCCTAGATGGGGCCCACGCCAAAGAATATGTTTTTAAACAATTCGATTTTAATTTTAAGATTATATAAATGTCGCCGTGCATTAACATTATATAAAGAGCCGCGTGGTGACGGCAGGGTAGAATACAATTGTCACCACCCCAATTCTCCCCCGTGGGTTTTGTACAAAGCGACTAAGGGTAAAGACAGCAATGAGTAATGGGCAGCAGCATTCCTCTTGTACCATCTAGCAATATACTGCGATTGATGTGCCCGATAGATGGCAATAGGCTCGCCACCTATTACACGGGACCTAGCTAAATTGGCCATAAGTGGGTGTTAATTCACCTCTGCCTACCCCTTAGGGGATATAGGCGTGATGTATGTATGGTGTCGTACAAGGCGACTAAGGATAAATCAATGATGAGGAATGGGCAGCAGCGTTCCTCTAATACCACCTAGCAATAGCAATGTACTGCGACTTTTGTGCCCGATATATGGCAATAGGCTCGCCACCTATTACACGGGACCTAGCTAAATTGGCCATAAGTGGGTGTTAATTCACCTCTGCCTACCCCTTAGGGGATATAGGCGTGATGTATGTATGGTGTCGTACAAGGCGACTAAGGATAAATCAATGATGAGGAATGGGCAGCAGCGTTCCTCTAATACCACCTAGCAATAGCAATGTACTGCGACTTTTGTGCCCGATATATGGCAATAGGCTCGCCACCTATTACATGGGACCTAACATAATTGGCGAAACGTGGGTGCTGGTTCACCTCTGCCTACCCCTTCGGGGATATAGGCGTGATTTATGTATGTATGTATAAATGTTAGAAAAAATAGTACAAACATTTTTGTAGTTAGAAATAGAATTTCGAAAAATTATGGTCTTGATGCGGGAATTGAGAGCATAATTTTTCTAAATTCTTTTTCTAATCTCACAAATCTTTGTATTATGTATTTAAGTTTTTGATTTAAGGACGTAATTACTTTTAAATAATGCCAGTAAATTCTGAGACATAGAAAGAGGTATTACATTGTAACACGTTATAACCTCTCTGGATTGTCTTTCTTCTTTCCAAAGTCTGGAGATAGATGTAATAGAGAGAGCCGGCGTACAGACAACAGCTCGTCAGACTCCCACAAAATGTTAAATTTTCTCAGTCGACTTTTGGCTCTACTGTCAACAAGATAAGGTTGACAATCGATTAAAGAAATTTGACAGTCTACGGTAGTCTGAAGAGCCGTTGACTGTACCTACATGCAGATGTGAACCGCAAATACCTCACTTAGCCTTAGAGCGCATGGTGTAGGATTGTTTAAACGAAGCAATATCCTCTAAGGCCGGTCGTTGCATGGGTGACCATAAATATATTAACTCGGGTTCGAGCTTCCGAGCGCTTGGCCTGCGATTGCGTAAACTAAGCCACAATACCCACCAACCAGCACTGGGCCAGCGTGGTGGGTCATGGCCCAATCTCCCTATATTCTTCCATCCATAGGGAAGGTCCGTGCCCCAGCAGTGTGGAAATTAAAGAGCTGGATATGATGACCAGCTCTTATGATGATTATGATGATGGGTTCCTCCGTGCTCCCGGTAGGCATATTAAGCCGTTGGTATCTGCAGTCGTTAATACCCTAAGCCATTGGTTGGGTTATGACCCATTCTCCCTCATATATTCTTCCATCCATAAGAAAGATCTTTGCAGTCTACTTCTCCCTGCCCTGTTCCCAGTCTACTGGGGTGGGCGCAGTATGTTTCCTCTTCCATTCATTTCGGTCAGACGTCATCAAGCGATCCACTCCCTTTTGAATCATATCATCCGTCACATCGTAGAAGTGTATATGGTACGGACCATGTCGAGAGACCGATGAACGGAGAGAGGGACTGGAATGACAACATTTCAATCCATACTGCTCAAAGTTTTGGCTTAGGTTTTACAACTGGCCGCCTGCCTGACGCTAACCCTCTTTGGGTATGCTGTTGTTGGTGGTTTGCCTTTCACCATTCGGGTGCCCCAAGGTGCTTATTGTTCTGCACCGGGCAATCTCCCTTAGTCAATTTTTACAACACCCATGGGATGAGTCGGGGCTGGCCTATTCTACGTTATTTGTTCGCTCCCAGGCCAGCATAGAAGACAAGAAAGATCTTTGCAGTGGGGACATTAAAGGCCTAGCGACGATTCAACACGAAATATATTAGAGCCTGTTTTTTTTTTAAGAAAGATCGCCACTTATAAGACGGTTGTGTAGTTTGCAGTGTGAAAGCAAATTCGAACCTTTCCGTTTGTCTACTAAAGATTATTTTCCCTTGGCAGCCTGAAGCAGCACCGGTGGCTGAGAGCTCGCCGCCCGCCAACGGCAACCAGACCGACGAAACACTTAATCATGTTAGTTGCTTTCATTTAACTAAGCCGTCGTAAAAAAGTATTGAGTTGTAGGTGATGTCATACAACTGACCAATGCAATGGCCTCATAGAGAATTGTCATCTTTATTGTTTTCTGCGGTGTGATTGGTTCATCAAACCATCATGATAATAAGATCCTTCACACCCAAAAAGGTGTTAGTGATGAATGTATAGGCAAGGGATCGAAATAACCCTGTCCAGAGACCGATGAAAGGAACCGCCAGCCCGACACCCAAGCCCGGCTAGCATGACCACCGAAATACTATGATATAGCCATAAAGGCTTTAAGATATAGCATATATATCATATAGTATTTCCGTGGTCATGCTAGCCGGACAGGGTGATTTGGGGCTGGCACTTATTTCTTCGCTACCAGGTCAGCATGGAAGACAGTAGGGTCGATTCTGACCATGGTTCTCTAAACCTAAGACTAATTTGACAACAGTGTTTCTCTGTCATTCTCAATATAGAATGAAAAGGAGAGACTGATCTTAAATTTAGTTTTAAGTTTAGAGAATCATGTCAGAATTGACCCTAGTGTCTGTATTATTGTGAAGAATTGCAGTCTTCATAATAATACCTTCTTCTTTTAACCTTTCTTCCTTCTGATCATATATTATAAGGATCAAATCGGTACAAAAGGATTTAAATAAGAATTAAATTACTCTAGCCATTTAAGCGAGAGAAAAAATGTAAACCATCTTGATATGTGTGTCTGTTAATATAATATACAAACAAATGTATAATATCTATTTTTTTTAAATCGATAGTCGACCTAAAATAGTTGGCGAAACGTAGGTTGATCACCTCAAAGGATCCGGGGATAAATAGGCGTCAGATTTATGTATGTATGTAAAATTGTGTTTGTGTTTGTGAAATTGTGTAAAACGAAAATAACCAGCGATTTCCATTCCCCAGTCTGTCGAGCCCCAGGAAGGGCTGAAGCTGGAGGGCGCCACCAACGGCAACCACGTGGACTTCGCCGCGCACAACGGCCACGCGCACCCGCTCACGCTGCACAACGCGATCTAATCCGTAGCCGGCAGGGCACATTATCGCCTGGCAACGTCCCAGCTGCATTGGCAGCGGCAGAGGGGCCGGCTTCGTAGACATTGGCCGTTCGTATTTGTAAGCGGTGCAAGGTTCAATTTTGTGTGGACGCTGGCATTTTTATGGCGCTGCCCGTACACAGTTTGTCTGGATCGTGATCATTGATTCTGATCCCGGATCGCGATCTAGATTGATTGTGTCGCGCCCCCTATGTGGTCTAAGCCAATGTTTTTCAATATGTGAGTCGCGACCCTTTGGGGGGTCGCCGGCAAAAGCATAAGGCAACGTTCCATACAAAACACCGCTTCAGTGAGAATGAAATGAAATAGAGACTAACTTTTTGTCTGTCTATTTGCCTAAGGGGGTCGCTAGAATTTATGAACCTGTAAAGGGTGTACAATCAAATATATTATGAATATTTCAATTGTAGTTGGTGTAGAATGAATTTTGTTCCAGGTTTTGTATACTAGAACAATAGTATGCTTTATTCCAATTGTCATTAAACACAAATTTCAGTGATGGCAATATCGCAAATTGAACCTTCAACACCGATGGGCACTACGGCCAGTGTGTACGATGTGATTTCGATTTATATGCACCGCTCATTTTGGATATTAGTCGTTAATACTTTGGCCTTAAGGCTTATAATGAAAGTTGTTTGTCTTCTAAAGGATTTCATGTTGAAATTTAGCTTCGGCATACTTTTAAAGCGATGATGCTTCCTTTATTAGACCAGTCGGGGCAATGACCCGTCGTCGGTACTAGCTCTGACACCTTTACTCGCTTTGACTACGATAGTGACAGAGCTATGAGACTGACTATAGGTCATATCATAAGTAGACTAAAGGCCCGTTTCAATATTCTATGAACAGTTGAAGATAGTTTGGTTGCTCAGCAACTTCTGTTTTTTAGCGTAATATACTTTTAACTGTAGATAGAACATTGAAACGTAAATAAGCTATATTGCGTATTCAATGAATTTATGATACTATCTCCTAATGTTGGTGTAGTAAAGTAATTTGCTGTGTCAGGCCAAGTGTAATTCGAACGATTCTTCAATGAGCGGCGTATTGGACAGTGTCTAATCATTGTAATACTTAATGCATTTATACTGCGACTCCTTGATTCTACGTCAAAAATGCTTTTTTGCAAATTAACCGTCACCGCTAACTATTTAACGATTGGGAAATCAAATATTTTCATATGTTAGTTAACGTAGTGATTAGCGGAGAAGTAACTTCATTAGGATCGGGGATTAATATAATTAATGATTCATTTTCATTGAAGAAAAATAATATCATTTATATTTTGTCGTTGATGGGTTGTGTATGCCGTTTGGCAGCGGCGTGTATTAAAAATGTGTAAATTGTAAGGTTTATTTATTGTGATGATTTTTTTTATTTTTTATTATTATTCTCAAACCAGTCCCGGTAAGGAGAGATAGCCTATTCGATGTCGGTTACGTTGGAAGCTAGTGAGAGCGAGACAGGTGTATTTTTCTAGAGAGGAATTGTTGTGCACTAAACGGTGTATTTATCGAAAGAGCTTGAAGAAGGTAGCGTGAGAAAATTTTAAGATTTTTTTCAATAGTTGGAAATGAAATGATAAATGAAATGTACAAACACCAATCGTTTCTAATGCACTTAGAATTTTCAACTTTTCGGTTTGTCGGAAGAAATATGAAAGATATAGGAAAAGAAATAAAAAACCATAAGTGATTCTGAAAAACCCGACGAATGGTACGTATGTAGGATAGTATGGAATTGGTGCGACGCTCTCGCTGATGAGATTGTGATGTGATTTGAATTATCTTGCGAAAATTACCATTCAATCTTATGCAATGTTGTTTGAGGACATCAAAATATCAAATTTTCAATGCTTTGTTAGTATTGCAATTCTGTAATTGGAGAAGATGTAAAAGTTGACTTACTTAAGTCTTGTAGCTACAAACAGAAGATGCATTAAGTAAAATTCCAAACATTTACATTTCAATAAAATTTATAATATCAATAGTTAGGTATTCAACAAAATATACGACTTATATTAGTAAGTTCGCATTACAAAAATCGATTTGTTTTAGTTTATTTTAGGTTTTTTTTTCTACCGCTTATATTAGCGTCATTAATAAAATCTGCAGATGCTGTATCTAATCTGTGTATTCGAAATTGTCTTAAGATAATTGTAACATTCTGTATCTTGGATCTATAGAAACTTGCATTATTAAATTAACTTATAAAGTTATTATATATATTAATATGAAATTAACTGGAAGTTTACTAAAATAATAATCAGGTAATGTAGTTAGTGATTTGCATTAGATCACCATTTTTATACTGTATCTAATTATACTATAAGAAGTAATGCGGTATTCCAAATTTGTGTATGCATTCAACACTATTAACTCGCTTTTTAGAGAACAGAGGCCTTATCAGGTTGAGCATATTTGCCAATAACACAATAGTTAGGTAACAAACTCTAGTGATGTAGAAATACCTGACGCGCACTATGCAAATTAACACCTTACCCTCTCCCTCTGGGCTTACTACTTAATGCCAGGTACCGAAAGATCGCGTGACATAAAGAAAAACAAAGAAAAATATTGATTGGGTACCTATATAAACAGAAACCTCATAATAAAAATAACAATCAAATTAAATTACTTAACTATACTATTATTTTAAAGTTGAACGGGCTAATCTCGGGAACTACTGACTCCAATTTAATTTTTTTTTTTTGTGTTGGATAGTCCATTATCGTGGAAGGCTATATAATAACCTACATTAACGCGAGCGAAGCCGCCGGTGACCACTAGTCTAAGATATGCCCGAACAAATATGACTGATGACTTATTTTACCGAAGTAAAACAGCAAAAACATATAAGTAGTGAAGTTAAGTATTAAGTAGTAAACCACTGTCCCATCTGACCAATACGACTCAAGGGGGAGTGTAAAGATCAGTTAAGTTGGCTCTGTGGGTGTCGCGCTTTGTGAACACGTCAAAACTTATCTTATTTATCGATGTTTCCTTAGGAAAGTTATACCGCTTGATGGAACCGTTGGTAACACAGGGGTGCCTTTCATTTTTTTTTTTCAATTTTATTCGAAGACAGTAGTTTTATTTTTTTTATTTGAGGACTAAAGTCAACAATGAGCTTTTCTTTCTCAAAATACCCCCGTTTTTACCATCTTGTTCCATGAAATTCTCACGAATACTCGCTGGTGTGTCCTTGCGCGGCCTTTTTTGGCAATAGTGCTGCATAATTATTTATTATTGGTAATTCGTATATTAGTTACCACATATTGAATGCCCTGCCCGCCTAGCATGACCACCGAAATACGATATGATATAGCCAATTTTATCATCGCGTTGAACTGTCAAAACTCCATAGATTTTTGACAGGTCAAAGCGATAAATAGCTATATCATATCGTGTTTGGTCATGCTAGCCGGGCTGGAGAATGTAAAAAATTCGCTTGAGACGCGTGAAGTATAGCTGTCCGCTTGGACGTACTAACGAGTATTTGACGTGTTAATATATTTATGTATGTAATAACAAATATTGTACTAAAGTACCGAAATCGTTTAAATGGTTATTATAATAATATTAATTAAATGTAAGTAGTCATTATAACAAATTCAATATTCTGGGGCCCTTGCCCCTCTTTGTATATTCCACATCTTTTTTTTTTTCGTAATAAGTAGTTTCCAATTTTATATTAACGCCCTTTTTAGTGCAGTACTTTGTACAGCACCTATATTTCCATGTACTGTTAAAAAAATTAAAAATCCACTCTGTTGACTTTTTTTTTACTCACATTTTGTGTTAATATTTCTTAGGCTTATTATGTAATTACAATCTACTGTATTAAAGGGAACGTTACATTCAAGTTGACTAATAAATAATGCGTTTTTTATATGAATATTTTTGCCGTATGTACATCATTCTTCCTCCAATCATGTTGCTGAAAAGGCTGCCTTTGTATGTAACCTTTTCGCGCGGTTGTGTGATGTTTTGTTTAGCTGTGATTGTGACAGGCCCTGCATGAAATTTGAGACCAGTCTGTTTGTATTTATAGCTTGTTACATATATGCATCCTATGTATAAGGAATGAAATTATTTGTGACATAAATAAATGTTCTACAGTCGCATGGTTCCATGATTTTTAATGTAGAACTACCTTCAATAATTGCAAATGGCGGCCTGTCACTTGTCGAGCACGTGAGTGACATGTATGTTTGCGGGTAGGCGAGGTTGTTAGCTGTCATTTAAACATAATTATTATATATGAAGTATTTATGTATATCACTCAGACATGGCTTCTATGTACGTTCTATCTATTCTATTATTATGTTAGCAATCAATGGATTTATAAGGAAAAAGTTTTAATAAAAAAACATTACGAAATTATCAGTGTTGTTTCTTTTGAACCTTATTGTTTGGAATTACGTTTTACTGCCGCACTCAGAGACGTCAATTAACTTTAACATACATACATACATACATACATAAATCACGCCTATATCACCGAAGGGGTAGGCAGAGGTGAACTAGCACCCACGTTTCACCAATTATGTTAGGTCCCATGTAATAGGTGGCGAGCCTATTGCCATTTATCGGGCACAAAAGTCGCAGTACATTGCTATTGCTAGGTGGTATAAGAGGAACGCTGCTGCCCATTCCTCATCATTGATTTATCCTTAGTCGCCTTGTACGACACCCACGGGAGAGATTTGGGGTGGTGACAGTTGTATTCTACTCTGCCGTCACCACACGGCGGTTTAACTTAATTAATTAATTAACTTTAATTAGTGCTTAATGTCAAAAAATTACAATTCAAAACTTGTCGCTATTCTTGCCTAGTCTTTAGTTTAGATTTAAATGAAATTTTTTGACATTATGTGTTCATTGAAGTTAAATTATATCATTACAAACTAATGCTAATGCTATTATTTTGGTTGCCAAACTGTATTGAAATTATTATTAATTATTTAGTTTCTAAAAAAACAATATAATTATATTATTATAACGTGCGTATTTAAAGCGTTTCTTTTGGCTTCAACACGCACTCGTGTGTCTCGCATTCCGTTTATAATTGCCACGTAACGCCCCATGGGGTGCGTTAACTGTAACGCGGGCCACCATGGTTTATTATTCAACGGATAACCATATTAGTATATTGGCTGTGCTAGTAGCCAAGTGGCTTTGTGTTTTCTCAGTACTATGTCAGTTCGAATAGACTGGCTAGGCCCGTGGTCAATTTCGAATGGATAGATTAATAATGTATCAAACTGACGTACCTAGATAATATATTACTGAGATTTTTTTTTAATGTTAGACAAGCAAGCACTTGCCCTTCATCTCACAGATGATGGTAAGTGACGATAAGGGCCAAAGATGGAATCGAGCTTCACCTGGAACCCTCAACCACAGAGGGGCTGGCTAGTGATGCTGTTTACATTATTATTATGGCGATAGATTTTGATAAGATGGTGGTAGCTAGCCAGGCGGACTTAAAAGAAGTTCTACTACCAACCAAACCGAGTAAAAATGTGTAACCCACTGGGGATCGAACCCGGGACTTCGGTATCTACTAGATTCCTACTAGTAACTAGTAGACGCCATGTTTTCTGCTTGGTCTAGTAGGAATTTTATTAGTAGTAGTAAAATTCGTACTAGACCAAGGAGAAAACATGGCGTCGTGGTCGGGGTGATGTCTGTAGGCGCATGAAATTAAATAAGGCATTGCATTTATTAGGTAATCCATTTTATTATAACTTCACATCGTTACATTTTGCCAGCCTTAACAAAATGTAAGTACCTATCTCTTCGCAGAATAATTATAGTTACAAGATATACATTTTATGATATATTATTTTCTTATTTAATACGATTAGATATAAACACAACATCAAATGTTATTGTAAATAACTAGGCAGACATGAGGGAGTTTATAGTAGAACCACGATCAAAGCATGCGACTTACTCCAAAAATTTAATAATTACCTATAATCTGATTCTATCTAACCCTTTAGGTAAGTACATTATACTAATCATCAACAACAAGATTCTTAAATATATCAACGCCAATCAGAGACATAGAAAATACTATAAAATAGTTTAATATTTAAACAACAAATAAAATTATTTTTATATTGAGAATCCTATTCGATTCCAAGAAAACACGATAATTTTGCAAATACAAGGACTTTGCAACGTTTTTTGAAACATTTCTGAATTGCTTACTGATTAATACAGTGTCAAGTCAAGTTTTTAAAACTTATTTTTGTCAGAGAGAAATTCAGAACCTAACGGATGTTTCAATAGAACTTTAACATGGATAGCAGAATAGAAATTTCGAAATGTCTAAGGCGGTATTCAATATTTATTTGTTAGGTACATTACATTGATTGCAATATTCATACGACTTGGTTTCATTTTTGTTTAGTTCATTTAAGATTTGAATAAACAATCTCTAAAAAATATATAGGTAAATAAAAATAGGCCCTAGTCTTTTTGAAAAATAGTAAAATTGCAAAAGAATTACCTACTCACACAATATCATCCACATAGGCATTGTTTTATTCATTAGCAAACAAGTAATTGGTACACAATATTCGAGAGGGTCTTTCAATCTACAAGTCTTTGGTAAAACCAGTCGTCTACGGAAAAAGACACAGATAGAACATTTTCACTCAGAACAATGGAAGCGCTACAAGAAGCTTTGTTCTACGCGGGTGGTGAGTTCGTTTTCTGGGATATGTAGTGTGGAAGTCTTAGGATCGGTTTGTGAACGGCGAACGCACTAATTAGGTGTTTCCATTTCAAGGCTCGATTCTGAAACAGAAAATTTTAATATTGTTAAATTCAACACTCGCTCAAAAGTCAGTTTCTTAAAATTCTATGAAATTGACGTAAGTATTACTGAAAAAACACCATGGCGACCGGCGTGTCAATTGAAAGAGTAGTTGTCAAAACTTGACATTCGTTCGATAGAAACGTTGTATCGTTTGCTTATGCACTTGGCTAGGCTCCCGGCCAGGCCAGCATTCCATAACACGGTTGCTGTCTGGCAGACGACTGACCTCAAAAACTTTTAGGCTTTCTACACCGTTTCTAAAGCAGTAGCCCCCGAATACAGAAACGCTACTCAAATTTAGGGGACTGCTTAAAAAGTTAAGTGGACACTACCTGTCAGAATTTGTATGGAAAAACGTCAATTTTGACAATACTTAAATGTTAAGCGGGACTTAAACTTTGAATAGCGTTTCTGTATTCGGGGGTAAGACAATTAAGTTACTGCACCCACTTTAAATAATTTAGGGACATACCCTATGTAGGAAAAAGGCGAAAAAGATTTATCGTTGAGTTAGATTCTTCTCTACAGGGTACGCACGACTAACGTTTGTCTTCATTATCATTAGTGACTTTTCCTGATTCATTAAGTATTTAATAGGTTCCTAAAGTAATTTTTGATGATTCTTAATTTGACTGCACAACACATTATACGAGTGAATTGTGCAAAATATAACTTAATTCATTCATTCCATTACTTAGGATAAAATTCCTGAATAAGTACCATGAACCTAATTCAATAAAAAATGCCATTTTATAATGAGCAATGAATGAGATAAGTAGGTAAATATAAGGAACTCAAATAAAATATGCATGAAACAAAATTTCTGAATCTTCATCCTCAGAATATTTTATTACCTTTACTAGGAGATCAAAGGTTTATTTCTTACATCATGCCATTGAATAATACGTCATATGAATTAAGGAAGTATGTTCTCTTCGAACGTCTCAAATTAGAAGGTACGAATTTAGTATTCTCAATTGAGTAATTGTCGGAACTTTGGAAGAATATCAATTTCCTTATTGTTTATTTTCAAGATGTAATTTTCATTTCAGCGTAGGTAGGTATAAGCAAGAGCATATTAAGCGATTTCAAATACCTATAGGTATCACGCTCCCGAAATTAAATTTCAACTAATAGATTGTTAACAACATTGTTTTGCGAAATGTAATTAATAACTTGTGCGGGTATTAAACAATTTGAGCATGCTTACCGTCAGTCCATTTCTTGCCGCGCATGCCAACAAAGCCCATTTGGGCCTTCCGCTTGGGCCACGGGCCGTTGGGGCCCAGCAAAAACCGGATTTCCTGCGGACCGCTGTTCTTCAGGTCCTTTTTGCCCCGAACTCCGATGAATTTGCCCCTAAACGTGAGGTCGTAAGGTCGCTTGTTCTGCACGGATTTCTTGCCGCGGACGCCGAAGAACTGGTGAAAGTTCGCGGCGCGTTTGTCCACTTCATTCGAGATCCGTTCGAATTCACCGTTGACGTAAGGAGTTCCGGTGCCAGTGCCTGCTTCCGCCAGATTAGCGTTGTCGGCTTTCTGAAGGTATTCGTTGAGGATCTCGTTCAGGATCGGGAACTCGTAGTTGTGTTGATCGTTCGCTTCTTCGCTCGATGCGTAGTCGATTTGTCCAATCAAGGAGCCTCTTTTCGAGAACATTTCGTCACCGGCGTACATATCCGGAAGAAAGAACTCCTTCTTTCCCCTCATACCGACGAAGCCCATTGGAGCGCGTTTCTCTTCGGAATCCAGAACGTCAAATATGCTCTTTTTTCCCTTGACGCCGACGAAGAATTGGGGCCTTCTCTTATAAAACTGCTCGGTTGGCTCTTCGTACTTTTTGCCCCGCATTCCCAAGAAGCCCTGGGGAACCCTCTTTTGGACTTCCTGCGCGGAGACGGCGTAAACCAGCTGGATAGCGACAATCAAGAAGTATTTTCTTGAAGAACCCATTTTTTTTATAGAATCTGTAACAAAAAGTGAGCGCTTAAGTTTATGACAATAAGAACGGAGAATTTCAGATTTAAGAAATTTAAAGAATAAAAATTTTATTATCACCCATCAAATAGGATGTCTGGCATTCTGGCCTGGGTGCAAAAAAAAACATTGAATGTGCCAGACCCGACTCAACCCAGGGATTTCGTAAAAGTCGATTATGGGAGATTGTAGTGTAGTCCAAACAGCATCTTGGGGCATCCGAATGATGGAGAGCATACCACCAACAATAGCCCAAAGAAAGTTGGAGCCAAGCAATATTTCTTTTCATTTTATCACTATCACCTATCCGTTGTGATGGATGATATGAATCAAAAGGGAGTAAAATAGAGTTGTTCGATAAAATAGAGTTATTTATTAAAGAAAAACTGTATTTAAATAATTTCATTTCACAATTTACAACGGGCTTCTTGCAATTACGTACCCACTCTCTTACTACACATAATAGGCAGCACACAAGTGTTTTGTAAGTAAAACACACCGCGCGTTGCCTCTTTGGGTTGAACAAAAAATTCATACTCTAATCCCCAGAGGGCGACGGCGGCCGTTCTACCCCGAATAAAACTAAACATTACATTCCGAGTAGATAATCTCCGAGGTCAATACATACAACACCTTCAGGTAAACTGGTTATTTATCGTAGCGCTGTTAGTAGGTAACGAAAGTGCTATTAATTTTTATGTTTGAATAGAATTGCCAACATGAATTTATTTATGAGGCCAACATTTGAATATGGTTTTAAGCCTAGACCAAAAAAGAGACGGATGGATTATGTAAACGAGGATATGCTAGCGAGAGGAGGGGGGATGAGAAATTGGTGAAGGATAGAGAGGATTAAAACCCAAGCCAAAATTTTATTTAGCTTTGCGATCTATTTCTTGATTTAATATATTCAAACAACAAAGTTAGCGGAGATAGTATTTCACTTCTGTTTACATTGTCTTCTTCTGTTTTAATACTACTAATGCTTAAAAAAATACTATCGAAATTATTATTTTTTCTTTCCAGTCCCGTTCTTATGATAAATGATCCTTTCTTAAGGGTGCTTTAAGCAGTATTCCCGTTTTGGGTCTCGCTCCCCTACAGCTTTCCGACTGAAAGAAAACTCTTTACCCCAGCAAGAACATTTGGCTAATAATACTGATCATTGTACAGGCAACAGCACAGTCAAGCTACCACAAATGTCAAATCTTCTCAATCGACTTTGTGCTTTACCGCAAACAAGTTAAGGTTGAAAATCAAATGAAGAACTTTGCCAGTTTTAGGTAGACTGATATGCCATTGACCGTACCAAAGCGTCCATTCATGACTCTATTCCCCTATACATTATAAAAACAATGACAAAAATTAGTCACAGTTTAAAACTGATGCTGTCACTTTTATTTGCTGAATGAAAGACAGAGTCAGCATCAATTTTAAACCATGACTAACTTTAGTCCATGTTTTATAATAAGGGTTTATGAGTCTACAACAATGGACATTACGCGTCAGAATGGTCAGCAAGAATTTTTATTCGTTACAACTCTGTTAGTTTAAGCCGTAACGCTGCGTAGTTGTTAAGCAAACTCTTCTTCGCAACGTTATTCATGGGCAGCTTATAAACGTAAGCACAATAATTCGAGTTGATACAAATACAATGGAGTATTAAAATATTGCCCAAATAGGATCAGCTATTGTCACTGTGAACGACAATAAAGATTATTCGCAGTCTAGTGAATTTGTTTATGTCCGACGTTTTGATAAACACTTGTCTTGTCTATTATGCGGGGAATCCATTACACGGACATGCCCGCGGGCATGCCTGCAGACTTGCCCGGCGGACCTCGCATTTATTAACTCTGTGCGATGTTTGCCTAGTGGAGGACCGTCACAGTCAGTCTGGCCTATCTGGCCTATTTATACAAATGAGGTCCGCGCGGGCATGTCTGGTGGGCATGCCCGACAAGTGAAATCCCCGCTTTACGGCATTTCCTAACCACTCATTTCCTTAGATGTTGTGTGGGTGCAAGAAAAATAATTAATTTGGCCTTGGATTACCGGAATAAGTTGGTAGGGTGGGTGTTATTAATTTATTGGGTGATAAATACATACATATTACATACATACATAAATTACGCCTATATCCCCGAAAGGGTAGGCAGAGGTGAATTAGCACCCACGTTTCGCCAATTAGATTAGGTCCCTTGCAATAGGTGGCGAGCCTATTGCCATTTATCGGGCACATACATCGCAGTATATATTGCTAGGGGGTATAAGAGGAACGTTGCTACCCAATATTCATCGCTGTCTTTACCCTAAGTCGCCTTGTACGACAACCACGGGAGAGATTGGGAGTGGGGACAATTGTATTCTCCTCTCTTTACTTGCTTTTAACATTTAATTATTGTCAAAATTAACGTTTTCCCATACGAATTCTGACAGGTACTGTCCACTTAACTTGATAAGCAGTCCCCAAAAATTTGAGTAGCATTTCTGTATTCGGGGGTTAGCCATTCAACCTGAGTGCTGCGTAATTTTCTCCTCTTATTACAATAGGGAATACATTCATAGGAAACCTGTGCCCCAGCGGTGACATTAAAGGGCTGGTGATGATGATGATGATCACCCAACTCGCAATAAATTATAATCTCAAATTACCACATCTATAAAAACGATTGGTCTTATTTACATTTTTCTCCTTCTGTTACTTCGGCCTTCACAAAGACAATTACAAAACTAAAAACAGGGGGCCTACCGCCTAACTCGATTGCTGATGTTAGGTATATTACAATGCACTGCTTACGGCTATAGCTGCCATCCTGAATTTTTAGGCGGCACGGATTTTGTGCCAAATTCATACAAAATCATTCGTTCAAAGCTATCGCTAATAGTTTAGGTACATTTGGTGCGAAATGACATCATGACGTCATAAACTATTGCTTTTGCTTTAGCAATCGAGTTAGGCGGTAGGCAGTTCGACACTTGTCTTGCTGCCATTACCTGAGTGTCGGGTGACAGAGAAGGCGTTATATTAATTGGGGCCGTGCGAGAAAAACAGACAATCGGCTAACGAGCACCTGCCAACCCTCATCAAAATGTTAAAAGCCACTAAAAACATACTACACGAATGATCAGAAGGTTAACTTACGTTTTCTGTCTAGATTAGAATCTAACTCTTAAAACTTATACATGCATGTTGAGAGCTATATTGGGATTGCTAAGTAAGTTTACCAGCCTCACCATTGGTTTCACCCTTTCGCACAACTATGTTAGTCTCAAGTCTCACTTGTACCTAGCGAGCAGACTTTTGGACCGTTATTTACCATGCTGGCATGGAAGCGAAAAGATAACGTAGAATGTGCCAGCCCCGACTCACCCCAGCAAGGTCGTAAAAGTTGACTAAGGAAGATTGACCGGTGTAAACAATTAAGCTACTTGAGACACCTGAATGGTGGAGGGCAAACAACCAACAACAGCATACCCAAAGAGAAAACCTTGAGCAGTATGAATTGGAATGTCTCCGTTTATCTTTTTTCCATACATTCATTCATCACTAGCACTTTTCTGGTGTGCTGGATGTCATGAATTAAAAGTGAGTGGATGGCTTGATGACGTTAGACATCATCATCCCTAGCTTTTATAGGCCTTAATTGTCTATGGATGGAACATTAAAGGAGATTGGACCATAACCCACCACTCTAGCCCAGTGCGGATTGTTAACGAATGTAAATACAGCCGGGAACCAACGGCTTAACGTGCCAGCACGGAGGGCCTCAAGATTAAAAAAATATATATTGGTTACCCATTCAATAAACGGCATTATTGTCATACTATCGTGTTTTTACTGTGGATATTTACGTTGCTACAGGCTGCGATGAAAAATTGCCGTGTTTTCCCTGCAGGTATACATGCACAAAGTATGTCTGCTGCATTTTTTTGTAAAAAATAAGTTAAAACAAGCATAGTAACGAATTTGCGGTATTGAACGAAATATTGTGTTGCATATCTCACGTGACGCCGTGTGGTGACGGCAGAGCAGAATACAATTTGTCACCACGCCAAATTTCTCCCGCGGATGTCGTATTTACAATCGCCTTGTACTCAGGCTTAAAACAGTAATGAGGAATGGGTGCCAGCGTTCCTTCACCACCTAGCAATGTACTGCGATTTACATGCAATAGGCTCGCCACCTATTATAACATGGGACCTAACATAATTGGCGAAACGTGGGTGTTAATTCACTTCTGACTACCGCTTCGGGGATATAGGCGTGTTGTATGTAAGTATATCTATCTTTCCGACACAGGTAGAGAGAGATCCCTTCTTTCCATCTGCTAAAATCCTCACATATTACTTCTTTCGCTTCATCCAATTTAAGTAATGTCCTCATGCATGCCCGTCGGTTTCAGGTACTATTGACATGGGCCTTTATTAATATACTATCAGTTTGATTATGAAAGATCCGGCTATGTCTTTCTCTCGATTCACTTCCGCTATATAAATCTGTTATATCGTTCTCCTTTCATTCATCCTTTCTACTAGACAAGCGTTTCTTAAATCTTGTCACGTCTTCTTTCAAACCACTCAAACTGTACCGTACTGAACAAGAACCTTGTGATATACCTAAGGGATATAATAATTATGAATATGCTTTGCACTATTATCGATTGGAATCTTTTAACTAATTGTCTGCCACAATGGACAAGGTAGACTCGGTTTTGTTATATGCAGTATTGTAACTAATTGTAACGTCACTGTGGCGCATTCGCGACTGAATGTGTGTCAAATACAAAAAAACGGCACCATAAAAAAAAACTCCGTAACATTTTGTATTCAAAATAAAGGCTTTAGGAAATATTGTTTCAAGAAAAGAGTTTTTAAATTGTAGCATTTTTCTATTTAAGAAGCAAAATGTGTATCAACTCAAGGCGCGTAGGCATTCCGACCGTTGGTATGTAGAGTACCCGAAACCGACGGGCATGCATGAAGACATTAATAAGATTGGATGAAGTGAAAGAAGTACCTATGTAAGGATCGTAGAAAGTGGAAAGATGTGATCTCTGCCTACCCCTGTGGGAGAAAGGCGCGACGTATGTATGTATAATGTATGAATCATTACCAAGATGTAGATAAAGATTAACCAAAACATTGCCTATTCGAAAAGAAATCACTTATTGCAGAAACATCAAACTCTACTTAAAAACTATCAAGGTGAAAAAAGCTACTGTTAATGTTTATGAGTATCATTGTACCCAAAAAGAAAGAGATGCTATTCCCGGTTACTACCCAGTCGTTTCTTTCAATGAACCCTCATTGCGGAAAAATTATTGCCCGTGACTTCTCTATTACATTTTATTTCCATACTGTGGGTGCTGTGTAGCCATTGATGGTTGTAAAAGGACTCTTGTTGCATTGACATCATTATGAATTAAGTACAGCCTAGAGCAATTAGTTTCCAGAATATTTATGTCGAAAATTCTTAAACTACTTTAAAGGTGTTTGGGGTGTGTCGATGCTGGCTGGCACATTGTACGTTATTTTTTCTCTCCGCACGGAAACTGTATTAACTTTTTAAACTACCTACATTAAATTTAATTTTCACTTCTCATGCTCTGAAAGTGCTTATTTGTGCAGGATATAGGCTGCACAAAATAGATTTTTGTGCTCTAGAGCATTAACGTATCTACTCATAAATGTGTCTCTATTAAGGCAAAGAAAGTGAGCAATGCAGCCAAACACAATAAGAAATTCAGAGATAGAATTTGTTATTTTATTATTTACTTAAATTTATTTGCCTAATGCGTTTTTTAAGACATAATTTTAATTTAAGTAGGTACGGTAGGTTATTAAATTAACTTAAGAAAATTATTATTTCAAAATTAATTTAATACTTGGCTGTATAGGTCTGCAGCCCAAGCCTAATACCAATGGGAAAAACAATTTCCTTCAGTATTCAAAATTGTACTAATTTTAGTTTAAATTTTATGAAATGTTATGATAAACTACTGTATTATTTCCTCGCAATCGAAGTGAAAAACAGAGTTTCTACCTCGTCCACAAAACCATTTTTATCCTCGACATTACTATCAGCCCTCGCCTTCGGCTCGGGCTGCTAAAAGTCTCGGGCAAAAATGATTCGTTTTGTGCACTTGATGGAAAATCTACTATTATTTATTGTGGCTTTCACCTGAAAAGTAGAAACATATTTTTTAGATTACCTTATGTTTCAATGAAAATGCTAGTCTAATATTGAAACAGTTTTTGTTTTACCTTATTAATTAACCATGTGAACAGATACCTATTATAAAATTACCGGAGACGTGTTAATTAATGAGTTAACTCATAATTACTTCGGAACCGAAACTGTACAAACCACGAAATGTCAGTTAGTTATTAAAGCTGTAATAGTAAATCCCATTTAAATTACCGTGAACCGCTGACGATAATTTAAGCGAGTTAAAGTGGCTTTGTCAGGGTAGCGTTCTAGGACCACTGGTTCTTTTGAGCCCCATAAATGGCAATAGGCTACCTATTACATGGGACCTAATATAATTGGCGAGACGTGGGTGCTTGTTCACCTCTGCCTACCTCTTCGGGGATATAGGCGTGATTTGTATGTATGTATAAATGCAGATAGCGATGGAGACGTTGTCAGAAATCCACAGATTTTTAAAAGTTCAAGGCGATAAACGGCTATATCATATGGTGTTGTGGTGGTCATGCTAGTCGGGCTAACTTCTCTTGAGTTAATTTTGTATGCAAGTCAAGCAACGTTAAGAACGAAGCTTGATGCGGTTGACAATGCTTGTATGACGAAAATTTTAAATTTTGAAAGGCGACGAATGCTTAAGTAGCATGCTTGACGTTGGTTCAAGCCTCTTGCTTGTCAAGCTTTTTTTGAGGGTTTCTCTACAGCCTACTTGCGTGCCGTTCTGCTAGCGGAGCGTTCGTTGGGTGGGCTCGGGTGGGTTTACTATCAACTTGGCATTCCCCTATCTTTTCTTGGACACACGGGTTCCGATATCTAGCGTCTTGACGATTAAAAAATGTGTAATGTTATCATCAGACATGAATAAACGAATTTTGACTTAGAAGCAATTTGGATCCTCTAGTGCAATGGGGTCCATTACGTGTGAAACTGCCAACTGGGTGAAAGGTGAAAGTTCGTAAGTGTTGCCACGCTCAATAAACCAGTGTACCGATTCGGGAAATACTACAGTTCCCGCGTTAGCGAATGTGCGGGCCGAGCTTCCATTAGGGGAAGTGGGACGACATATTGCATTTGGCTAGCCGTCGCACTGTGTCTCAGTGGTTCAGTGTGGAAATGTGCAGTATGCAGTGCAATTAATGAACTGTGGACACCGGTACTTGAATCTGCGCATTATATTGTCACACATATATGCATGCATACATAAATTATGCCTATATCCCCGAAAGGGTAGGCAGAGATGAATTATTAACCTCTCCACCCACTTTTCGTTAAGTTAGGTCTTATTTAATAGGTCATGTCATAGGTATCATCTTTATACTTCATACTACAGTATCATCATCCTTTTTTAACGTCCCCACTGCTGGGGCACAGGTCTTCCCTGTGGATGGAAGAATATAGATAGGTATGCAATAGGTATAGTTAGAGATTACTAAATAATTACGTCACATACATCATATTTACATACATTATATGATAGTTGTGAAGGGGCCCCGTAAACCTACACTTGGTCACACTGACTGGTCTCTGCCACACTATGGGCCCGGCATCCGCATCCATGGAATGCTAAAAGTTTTCGTCTCATTTCGCTAATTAGGTAAGGTCCCATTAAATAGATGGCTAGCCCATTGCCACCTACTGGGCACGTAATTCTTAGTATATTGCTAGGTGGTATAAGAGAAGCGCTACTGTCCATTACTCCTTAGTTTAGTAACTTATCAGCGTTAATATAGTCAGAGATTAATAAATAATTACATTTGGTCGAATGGTCAGATCGCTAGCTACCGGCAAATTTGTACTGTGACATTTATATCCATTTCGTGGCCCACATATGAAATAATAGATTCATTGTTTCTAAGCTAAGCATAATTCATTGTTTGCTTGACCGCCGTGCTGCTATCCGAGTCGAGTCACGCGCGTTCGTAATGAAAACGGTACCATATAACGCAATAATCGTAACTATATTACATTTAATTTATTTACGGGCTACATTTGAGTAAATTTAACTTTATGAGTTATGCTATGATTGTCGCGTATCGCGAAGAAAGTGGTAACGCGTAGTTATGGCATAATTTATGATGATATTAAAAATTATGGCTTTACCACAACTTTGAATATCATCATATTGTGCGATCATAGGTAATAACAAGTCATATAAAGTTTTACAATTAATTATTTAAGTGTCAGGGTGTAAATAGAATTGATTGAAATTTTGCCATTTCCTCGCTGAGGGGGGATGAAAAGTTACGTGTTGCACTCGAGTGCAAAGATTTTTCATTTTTCCGCCGTGTGGTGACGGCAGAATATTATAGTAGAATATTATATAATTGTCACCACCCCAAATCTCTCCCGTGGGTGTCGTACAAGGCGACTAATTAACTAACTATAAATTAGTGATGAGGAATGGGCAGCAGCGTTCCACTTGTGCCACCTAGCAATAGTACTGCGACTTTTGTGCCCGATAGATGGCAATAGGCTCGCCACCTATTACATGGGACCTACATGATTGGCGAAACGTGGGTGCTAGTTCACCTCTGCCTACCCCTTCGGGGATATAGGCGTGATTTATGTATGTATGTATGTATTTAAGTTTCAAAAGGATGAATTTAATTTAATTTAATATGGATACAGACAGAATCAAGTTTCAAAGAATATGGTGCTTAGACAAAGTACGAAAAATTTCTGTCTTGATGCTTGATGAATTATAATCGAACTCGCGTCCGCTGCAACCAGGGCACGTGTCTAAAGGTTGTCTTCTAAAATATTACATGCTAACATATTGAATTAACCTTTTGCAAGAGGATAAGGTGTTTTTTGAGGGTAAAACGTATAAAATAAGAATATAATTACTACGTTCACATTGTTATTTTACGCTTAAGACACACAGGTCATACGTTGTAATCTCTAATTCAAATGACTGTGTGACCTCTTTTAACAACAACGAAGTGTAATGGAGAATATAAACTTTGTATTAAACGCAAATAAGGTTTAACATTGCATGATACTTTACATCGGTTGCGTGCATTACAAAAGTGTTTCGCAACAAACTACTTATTAAACACTTATAACAAATGTAATCACGATAATAATTTGACTACCGCGACATAATGAAAACTATTATGTTTTTATTTATTATTTACAGCCAGCGTAGTGGACAAAGGCCTTTCTTCCAATATTCTTCCATCCATAAGAAGGCCTGTGCTCCAGCAGTAGTCAGGACACCAAAGGGATGGTGAATATATTGCGTCTAGTTTTCCTTGGAAGCTTAAATTCCACCCCCTTATTATAAAACAGCCGTGTGGTGACGGCAGAGTAGAGTACGATTGTCACCTCCCCAAATCTTTCCCGTGGGTGTCTTACATGACGACTAAGGATAAAACAGTGATGAGGAATGGGCAGAAGCGTTCCTCTTATACCACCTAGCTATGTACTGCGACTTTTGTGCCCGATAAATGGCAATAGGCTCGCCACCTATTCATGGGACTTGACATAGTTGGCGAAAAGTGGGTGCTAGTTCACCTCTGCCTACACCTTCGGAGATATAGGCGTGTTTTATGTATGTATGTATTATAAAGCATGGATTAAAGCTATTCAGTTTAAACTGATGCTGTCACTTTTATTTGCTGAAAAAAAGACAGAGCTAGCATCAATTTTAAATCACGACTAACTTTAGTCCATGTTTTATAATAAGGGGGAGAGTTTTATCTAACAACGGGCGTTTATTCCTAACCGTTCCGGACTCCGCCGCAAATTGTTTGACTTTTAAACGATACGTTTCTTCGGTTTGACAATCGATCCGGAAGACGCTCAAAAGCAAACTCTATCACTTGAGCACGAGAATTCATATTTAATAGACGTCCCCACACGTCGAACGTCCCTGTGACTCTCCAGACTGCATTTCCCACAAATTGGATCTTCAAGACGAATGCCGTTCAAATCTGAAGGCATCTTTGAGGGAATCCGTTTGTAAGCTACCATCTAAATGTTCTGTACTTTCTATGTAAGAAAACTCTACTGAGTTTTCCTTTTCAGTGTTGAAGGTTCCTTACGAATTCAATGCTGGAAGCTTAGCTCGTTCTTAGCTCAAAACGTTTCCAAGATTTAATTCACTAAGACCGTGTATTCAGTACGGTTTTAACAACGGTTGTAAAATTTCACGCAAGATATGTTCATATTTTCGTCAGAAATGAAATTTTTCACATAATATGCTTGTGCGATTTTTGCGTAAGAAGTTTATAAAACAGGCAGGCGAGGCAAATTCGTCATTGCGTTAATAGTTTTTTTTTTAAATCAATCACATTTTAATTATGACAAGTCAGATGGAATATATTAAACTTAAAAGTTTTCGAATATTCATCGTAATTTGTATTCACCAATGGTATTGTATTGTATTCATCCCTATGGATGGAAGAATTTAGGGATGGGCCATAATCCAATACAATGGCCCAGTGCGGATTGGTGTGACCACCGGCTTAACGTGCCTTCCGAAGCACGGAGGAACTAGAGATAGTAAATTTTTGATCCCTCTCCACGGGAAATCCGGCCTTAGCGAAAATTGCTCAGTTTACGCAATCACAGGCCGAGCGCGCTATCGAATTCGATACAGTGTATTCAGCATAATTTAAAATAATATGCGTTTTATATCAGTTGGAATTATTTGTACGTACAATCAACAAAGGACTTAAAAAGTACTACTGGCATTTTTGGATGTAGTAGTTGCTTGTTGGTTTTCACAGTAGGTACTTTCATTGCCTAATAGAGGCCTGGGATCCAGAGCGTTCGGTTAATTGAGAATAATCGCTCTGCAGACTGGAAATAAACTACTATTTAGATTTTTAACTTGAAAATTAAAAATATTAGAAAAAATAGACTGTAACGTCTTGGTTAGCCCAGTGGTACATAGGCATCTGCCCGGATTGAAGAGAATGCGGGTTCGATTCGCGCATAAATACTATAATTTTTCCGCTTTTTCAGCTAGTAACTGTATAGGTTATATTTTTATAGTTGTAGTATATTAGTTTCGGAACGCAGCTATAGTTTGACAGCTTGTCGCGCTTCCTGCATAGAGGGGTCTCTTTCACATGGAAGCTTGGGACTGGCTGCCATATTAACTTTAGGCTACTTTTAATAAATTAATTATCCCCTGTTCAATAGTGCTCAATTGTAACATCTTCGATTCAATCAATATTACACGTGAAGTTTGGAAGATAACCATTTGTTTAGGCAAGAAAATGATGTAAATAAATGCTATTTTGTTGGATTTAGAATTGAATATTTAATTAATCAACTTTACATTGGTGGATTGTAGCGCGGTCGAATTTGAATCGACACAGATAATATAACATTTTTAGTGCACAGAGTATTATAAACTTTTTGGTCACGCAAAGATAAAATAAAATCATGACTGGCGTGAACATCTTGCCCCCCGTTGAAAGATCCATTCTTTCAACCAAAGTTATTCAGCAGTGGGTAGATAGGCGGCACAAGCGAAACGAAGGACGACTTCTGCAGCCTTTTGTAGTTTTCACATCAGCTCTTGAAACATCGTCAGGTCCAGGAAATAAACGATGATGTCGCCTAGTCGCCAATTAAATTGTGGGTTGTTATCTTCTTATAATAACTAGTTTCCACGGGTAGGAAAATGAAACTTGAAACTTTTTCATTTCGTTTGTTGTAAGTATGCTATATACTTCTTTTGCCATCTCTGCCAACAATATGTCTAATCTGGTCTAATCATAACGACTTGAGAAGTGCCTTTACTATCTTCTAGGCCGATGTTTGATATGTCATTCAAAAGTTTTTCTATTTTAAAATATCCTTGGGTCAAAGAGGGGAAATCTTCGATTGATGACGACATGGGTTAAAGAGGACAGTTATTTAAAATCGCTTCCATCTGTGCGAAAAACTTACATATTTCCTCTAACAAAAGATGGGCATTTCTCATTTTATAAATTTTAAATGAAATATTGAAATTTAACATAGCGTTAATCAAATCCTTCTCGTGCAGCAAACTCAGATAGAGACTTGTATTTAAACTTAAGAAAATTATATAATTCATTTGCTGCTGTAACAGTATTATGGCTCTTGTGTGAAAATATTTTAGCTATATCACCGATAAATAGAAATTTATATTGACGTGCTCGTAATATTAGTTTATAAAAGATTTCATTGAAGAAGTAATCAGATTTAATGGGAGCAGATCCGTCGAACACAACTCGAATTTTTGTGGGATCATATTCCTTAAAAACTTTATGATAGTAAATAAAATAAGAAAAGTTATGCTTTAAGATTGATGATTTATAAACATGTCTCAAATCATAGTATTCGCTTAGGAAATAAATATATGGTGTTTTTAGATCAGGGTTTTTTAGGAAACTCCTATCAATATTTAATAATCTCCTTTTAGATAGGAAATACGAGTTTATAGGACAGTCTGGTGTGTACTTTAGAGGTAAACTGACACAGAATCTGCCATTTGAGGAAAGCTTAGTATGCTTTAGAAAATTATTTTCGTAATTAATCTCATTTTGACTGAGTACTTTTTGTTGAGGTAGCTCTTCAAGCTCCAAGAATTTAGTAGTTTTAGTATTGTATTTATCAACTTTAGACATTGACTTATGCACTACCATAGAATAGTTACAGTAAATTTCTTTAAATTGTTTTTTAGTATTAGTGGGACCACCTACAATCCAACCGAATTTAGAACTTCTTAACTTTAGACGATAAGGTTCTAACGAGTGCTGTTCGCACCCGATAATATCCCAGAAAATATCTGCTCCAATTAAAATGTCTATAGAAGCAGGTTGGGTAAATAAAGGATCTGCTAGTGTTATATATTTCGGTAATATTAAGCCCTGCAAATCAATATGCTCTTTTGGCAAGTTCCCGGTTAATTTATCAAGAATATATAATGGAAGTGTTACTTGGTAAGTACTATGTAAAGATTTAAGATTAGCCTTACAACTTTCGGTAACCTTATTTGAAAAGTTATTGCCGATACCAGTAATATTAAATGAATTTATATAGGTAGTTTTTAATGACAATTTTTGCTGTAGAGATTTCGAAATAAAAGATGATTGACTTCCGCAATCAAGAAGAGCGCGGGCCCTCATCACACTACCACATTCGGGATTGGATATTTCTATTATGGCTGTAGAGAGAAGAACATCGGTAGAGCATTTTTTCGTAAAAGCTACCACAGAATCAATATGCGTATTATTATTCATCTCACTATAACCAGGCACAACATTTGGATTGTGAAGTAGATTATTATGCATTTGGTTGCACTGACGACAAGGACCCATACGGCATTCATTTAAAGAATGTCCCTGTCGTAAACAATTTTGACATAGTTTGAACTTTGAGACAAGATCATATTTTTCTTTTATACTTTTAGATTTAAATTGTGAACAATCGTAAATTCTGTGGTTATCATTACATATAATACAAATGAAAGTTGAAGTTTTATTTGAATTCATAGTGGTCAAAACTTGTGTATTTTTATTATTATAATTGTAATTTCTAAATTTTGTTATCTGCCCCTTAATAGAACTTCGTCGAGTATATAGGGATTTCAAATTAGTTTCACTAGAAATAGACATTTTGTAGGTATATTGTGTAGAAAGAAATTACTACTAAATATTATTAAATTCAATATTTTACGTAAATTGCCACAAAGACAAAGAAAACAAAATATAGAATATTACGTAAAGAAATTCAAATATTAGCATAAACTCATAGATTAGTGGAATTCATAGAAGGCTGAAGTTATTCCTGCCTGCTTAATATTTTAACAATACAGATATAACAATTAATCAATTAATAAAATTAGCCTAAAGAAATGACATATGGTTTCATATAAATAGTTATTAACAATGTAACAAAGTACAATTAACAATATTTTGTTTAATCGTAAACGTAATCGTAAACAATAATAATTCAATAATTACGAATTTATTATGCAATAGGATAACATACGGACAAATGTTAATAAAATGCATTAAGCTTTCTATAAGCAAAAATAATTATTATTTAAAATCATTACATAGAATATGAAATTTACCTCCTACCTATATTTATTCATAATATAATTACGTAACAAAATACTATAACGCAACTGTATTAATTTTACAATTACAAATTAATATAACAATCAATAAAATTATGAGGAAATACGTACCATTTTAGCTTACGGCACTGAAATTTAAAAAGTTAGAAAATCGATAATTCGCACAAATGGAAAACGCATTTCATAGTGGGAATTCTCAGTGGGAATTAGTATTTGAAAAGGATATTTTGGCATGTAGATTCTTGAAATAAGGCACTTTCTCTGCTTCTTGGCACGATTCTTTAGATGATTCGTTGGACCAGACGAGAAAGTTTTCATAATAAAATATTAGCAAAATTAATTTGTATCTTCATTTGTTATTTCTTGTGGAGGCCGTTTTTTGGTAAACTTCTATCGTCAAAAAATTGCAGCGTCCTGTCACGGTCGCCAATTTTCTTGTTTAGGCAAGAAAATGATGTAAATAAATGCTATTTTGTTGGATTTAGAATTGAATATTTAATTAATCAACTTTACATTGGTGGATTGTAGCGCGGTCGAATTTGAATCGACACAGATAATATAACATTTTTAGTGCACAGAGTATTATAAACTTTTTGGTCACGCAAAGATAAAATAAAATCATGACTGGCGTGAACACCATTCTTTTGTACGTACTTACGTACCTTTTATTGGTTCCACGGCGGATCACGTCAAGACATCTAGTCAAGACATTTTAATAGTCAATATAATTTTTATGCCGTGTGGTGACGGCAGCGTAGAATACAATTGTCACCACCCCAAATCTCTCCCGTGGGTGTCGTACAAGGCGACTAAGGATAAATCAGTCATGAGGAATGGGCAGCAGCGTTCCTCTTATACCACCTAGCAATATACTGCGACTTTTGGGCCCGATAAATGGCAATAGGCTCGTCATGGGACCTAACAATTGGCGAAACGTGGGTGCTAGTTCACCTCTGCCTACGCCTTCGGGGATATAGGCGTGATTTATGTATGTATGTATATAACTTTTATTTTATGAGAATGTCTAAAATGTCACATCAGTTTATCGTTAAAAAACGAGTGTTCTCTGAATTCAAATAGCAGTTGTTTTATTGCAGTTGTGACAACAAAGGATTACATGTTTAAAGGACTGTTTGGGTTAGATGTGTGTTGTGTTTCAATTGTTTATACTGATTGCTGGAACAGTTTGTTTGAACTGGAGCTTGTTAGGGTTCTGTGGCCAAAGGGTAAAACGGGACTCTATTACTGAGACTCCGCCTGCCCATCCGTCTGTCACCTGTCTGTATCTCATGTATGAACCGTGATAGTAAGACAGTTAACAATTTCACAGACGATGTATACATTACTGTTGTCGCTTTAACAACACATACCAATAAACGAATAAACAAAATGATGGAAATGGAGCTCCCTTTAAAGAGACATGACTTTTTTATAGATATTGGTACAGAACCCTTCGTGCGCGAGTCCGCCACAGTACAGTCCGGGACATAAATTTTTGATTTTTTTCTGACTTTACATACATACATAAATCATTGCTATATCCCCGAAGGGTTAGGCAGAGGTGAATTAAACAACCACTGTCCCATGTAATAGGTGTCGAGCCTATTGCCATCTATTGGGCACATAAAATAGTATATTGCTAGGTGGTATAAGAGGAATGCTCATCTCTGTCTTTACCCTTAATCGCCTTGTACGACACCCACAGGAGAGATGGGGGTGGTGACAATTGTATTCTGCTCTGCGGTCACCACACGGCGTTTTTTTGACTTTATTTTCTATAATACTGTTGTTGGGGGAGCGCTGTTTGGAAAGTTAATTGCTTATAATATATTTACAGAAAAAGATCTTGAATTGGATTTATTTTCCAGCATCTAAATCGTTAGTTATCTCTTTATAGTTGTCTGAGTCAATTAAATTATTAGCATTGATAACAGATTAGTGATCTCTTATCTGTTTATCAAGTATTGATCAACTCATTAGAGGATTAATTATCTGTAAGTAGATCAATCTTAATTACCTATAAGCATTAGTTATTCCTAAAGTGGACGATACCTCATTAGGTATATCGGATTAACTGCCGCACTCAGAGACGTCAAATAACGTTAATTAGTACTTAACGTCAAAAAATGACAATTCAAAACTTGTCGCTATTCTTGCCGGGTCTATGGTCTAGATTTGAATGAAAATTTTTGACATTAAATACTCACTAAAGTTAATTGACGTCTCTGAGTGCGGCAGTGTTTAATTTCTGATAATTGATCTACAGTCACAGTGGAAGGAGCATGGCTCACTTAGAAGGCACACTTGCTTTAGCGTTCTTGACTTGCGTATTTATAAACTAAGCGAATGTTAGTTATGGCCGGTTGGTTTTGTCGAAGCACGGATGAACTCAAGATATTTTGACGGCCGCCTTGGTCGAATTGCTGGGTATTGGCCCAGAGGTCCGGGGTTGGAATCCTGGTACGGGCAAACTTTGTGATGACTATGTAGTATATGATGTTTATGTAGTATATTTTCAACATTTATATACATAATTATTATATTAAAAATATGTCCGTCATCTAGTATCCATAACACAAGTGCTTAGGCTACTTACTTTGGGCTAGATCGTAGGTGTGAATATAAAAATATTTATTTATTTATTTATTTATTTATTGTGATTTTATATTATATTTTTGTTCGCCAAGCCATGATCGGATTAGATATCCGAACTTAGAGAATATTGCTTGGTTTACGCGATCGCAGGCCAAGCGCGCTAAGCCACTGCGCTATCGAGATACTTTTTTGTAGAGTATATTAAAAATACTGTGCCATTGAAAAGAGACAGATAAAGGTTTTATGAGACGTGGCTATTTATATAATTGTTATTTGTTGGAGATCATAAGTAGGAAATAATAGGTTGGGGAAAAAGTTTCTTCGCATTTTTTAAGAAAATTCAAACATTTTTTAATATAGTTTATTTACATTTAACTAAAGTATGTAGGTACCATTTTGTTCGATAACTTTTTGCCATCTTGTAGGTAGGGACATGATCCCATTGCTATAGAAATTTTGGGACTTCTGGTCAAAATACCGCGACAAGTGGTTTTGGCAGTCCTCTCGTGATGTTAACCTGACACTGCCTAAAGAATTCTGAAGAGACCGAAACAGGTGGAAATCTGAAGGTGCAAGGTCAGGACTATACGGCGGATGCATTAACACCTCCCAGCCAAACTCTTAATTTTTGCTGAGTGGCTAAAGATGTGTAAGGTCTAGCGTTATCATGATGAAAAACCACACCCCTTCTGTTGATTAATTCCGGCCGCTTTCTCTCAACTTCTTGCTTTAATCTCATCAGTTGTTCGCAGTAGAGTTCAGAATCGATGTTCCTGTCTGGTGGTAACAGCTCATAATGAATAATGCCCTTCCAATCCCACCACACACACAGCATCACCTTGTTGCGAGTTAACCCGGGTTTCGCCACAGTCTGTGAAGCCTGACCGGCCTTTGACCACGACCTTTTTCGCACGTTCTTGTCGTACGTGATCCACTTTTCATCACCAGTTATCTGCTTCTTCAAAAATGGTTCGGTTTCATTACGTCGTAATAAAGAATCCCAAATGAGTACACGGTTCATTAGGTTTCTTTCAGTGAGCTCGTGAGGTACCCAAATGTCGAGCTTTTTTGTGTACCCAGTTTTTTTCAAATGTGCCAAAACTGTTTTGTGGTCAATTCCCGTTCTTCAGTTACGTCGTAACTAATGACATGCCGATCTTGCTCCACCTTTTCAAAAATGGCATCCATTTTACCTGTAATAGACCAGAGCGACGTGCATCTTTGACATCAAAATTTCCGGATTGAAAACGCTTAAACCAAATTTGTGCTACTCTCACAGACACTGCACTAGGTCCATAAACATCGTAATTTTTTTTCGCGGCTTGCGTTGCATTTTTACCTTTTTTGTAGTAAAATTTTAAAATGTATCGAATTTCTTCATTAGTTTCACTCATATTGGCGGTACGAAAAACAAATGAAAATCACACATTTTCCTAATTTGAATTTGGAATTATGTTCTTTGAAATTTAAACTTTCAATGATACCAAAACCAGCCAGATACAAATAGTATAGCCAAAGAGATTTTATTACAAGTTTATACATACTATAATGCGAAAAGACTTTTTCCCCAACCTAATATGTATGGTATAAAATATGACGGTGGTGACGGCAGGGTAGAATACAATTGTCACCACCCCAAATCTCTCCCGTGGGTGTCTTACGAGGCGACTAAGGATAAATCAGTGATGAGGAATGGGCACCAGCGTTCCTCTTATGCCACCTAGCAATGTACTGCGACAGTTTTGTGCCCGATGCAATAGGCTCGCCACCTATTGGGATGGGACCTAACATAATTGGCGAAACGTGGGTGCTAGTTCACCTCTGCCTACTAATAGGCGTGATTTATGTATGTATGTATGTATAAAATATGAAAATATCTGGGTCGATAAACTACTAAAAAATACACAATTTTTTCTGTTCTATTACAATAAAGATAACACATTATTATAAATTAAAAATATAATTAATTTATAATAATGTGTAGGAAATTAAATGATGTCTGCGCCGTGTGGTGAAAGTAAAGCAGAATGCAATTGTCCCCCCCACCCTATCGTTTATAGAGGCTACTAATGGAAATCCTTATTTCCGCCACTTTACACAACGATAATACCCTTCAACAACGTAGAAAACTATAACATTTTCTCGCATGAAAACATATTCAATTTAATAGGAAGGTTTTTTCAAATTTTTCTTCACAAAAACAGCGTAGTGAGCTAGTGAGCGATGTATTGTGTTTATTTTACCATTTTTAATATTCCTCCCTCTATGAGCGAAGGAAATTAGAGGCGGATGTGTGCATTGCACAAAAAACTCAACGAAAATAATGTTATTATCTTCGCAGCATCCATAGATAGATAACACGGCTGATTTTATACAGTTTACATTATTTTATATATGATGAGCTTTCTGCTCACGACTTCGTGCGCGTTAAATAAACTAACCTTGTTTATTATTACTTGGACAGTTTGGCTTCAAAGCTGATGGACTTCCATACAAACTTTCAACCCCCATTTCAGCCCCTTAGGGGAAGATTTTTCAAAAATACTTTCTTGATGCTCAAATACACTATAAAAGGGTTTGGGTTGCGTATTAATAGTAGGTATACATCAGGAGGCTTACCACCATCTCTTAACGCGATCAAGTTTAGGACCTAAACTCAGTAGAATCGCTAATTCGTACTACGACGCTATCTACGTGACACTGTTTTGACGTCCGCTTTTGACAGCGATTGAGCTTAGAGTTGAATCGTAAACTCTATATCATTCGTTCAATTTATATGGAGAATTCATACCATGACCTTCGTAAATAGCATAACCTGACACGCTGATCTGTCATTCTAAGCAATCAAATAAAAGTTACATTTCTGGAACCTAAAAATGTCTTCTACAAGGAATGTGTAGGTAAAACGTGCAATTTGAAGTGAATTTTGTTGTTTTTATTGAATTAATTGTGTTGAGGCTCATGAAGTATTAATTAAACATCTTTATATTAACAATTATCAGTGTTTGAGAAGTGAAAAAATAATGCGAAGAGTTTTCGAAGGGAAACAATCCAGTATCACCAGTATGTAACCCTACAAGATGTTTGGTATGTTCCAGCTATAAACCAAGAATCTCTTTTCGGTTCTCGCACTCCACGATAAAGCTCGTAGTAGCGTTTTCTCTTCCACATTCAAAGAATGCACAGTTTTTGGTAATGGAGAAGACTGTTTGAAAGGAAAACGACATAAGCACGGCGGTTTATTCAGCCTCCAAGTCATAAACATACTGCCTGAGAAACTCCCAGAAGTCTATGCGACGTATAAGGCTCGTTTGTTCACTGCTGGTAATGAATCAGTTTCACCTAGACATCGAAAAATGTCAGATAAATTGAAACCCGAGGGAGACACTGTCAATAGTCCGGGCAGTCGTACCCGGATAGTAATGAACGTACTTTCGAGGGAGGAATGTAATACTAAATTACGATCATGATGATCTAGAAGAAGCAGATCATGGAGAGTTTCATGGAGAGTTTCATGGCGCTGAATGCCTGCTACCTAGTCGTTATAATTTTCATGATCGCAGACAGATCCAAAGCCCAAAGAAATATAATGATGATGATGTTTGCCTTTCCAAAACATACCCATCGAAGTTCTCTAATGCGGTGAGACGAAATGGTCGCGAATAATGGCGAAAGGTCATCATTTGGATGCCCCGGAAGTTGCCAAAAGGCAAACCGCACAAGTGCAGGTAGTGGTGCAGCGTTTTAAGCACGCTTTAAGTCACTGTGATAAGTGGCTTAGGATTAGGTCTCAAATACAGTGTAGATAGTGAGTTAGTGAATAATAGATATTATTGTGAGTGATTTATTTATTAGTTCGTTTCGTAAATATATTATTTTATTGTGTACAAAGCCTCGTGTTCTGAATTTCCGAATTGCCTGGAGCACCACACTGTAAAATTTATTTCTACAGATTGTGTTAACATACATACATACATACACAAATCACGCCTATATCCCCGAAGGGGTAGGCAGAGGTGAACTAGCACCCACGTTTCGCTAATTATGTTTAGGTCCCATGTAATAGGTCGCGAGCATATTGCTATTTCTCGTGCACAAAAGTCGCAGTACATTGCTTGATGGTATAAGAGACATATAGGATGGCCATTCCTCATCACTGATTTATACTTAGTCGCCTTGTACGACACCCGCGGGACAGTTTTGGGGTGGTGGCTATTGTATTCTACTCTGCCATCACCACACGGCTTTTTGTCAGAATGTGTTTCATTTCATACAGACATACATAAATCACGCCTATATCCCCGAAGGGGTAGGCAGAGGTGAATTAACACCCACTTTTCGCCAATTATGTTCGGTCCCATGTAACAGGTGGCGAGCCTATTGCCATATATCGGGCACATAAATCGCAGTACAAATTTTTCATCTATTTTATTAGATAATTAAATTGTTGATAAGATTTCCTACTACAAGAATATATTCCTTAATTAGGTACATTTAGGTATTCTCAGATACATATAGCCGTGTGGTGACGGCAGAGCAGCACACAATTGTCACCACCCCCATCTCTCCCGTGGGTGTCGTACAATACGACTGTTCAGAACCATTAAAATACATAATATTATGATAATTTACATTTTTCTCCAAAAGAATATTATTGGTTTTAAATAGTTGCTTTTGCATAATTGCTGTTGAGTTTAGGTAGGGGATTAGCTTAAGATTAAACTAATTGAATTAGTAATTGTTCACATGTGTGGGGGTAACCTCACATATTATGTCCGCCCTTTTCTTTGTACCATTCATTCACTTTTCTAATACCATATTACACGCACGATAGTCATTAAATTACTAGCTTTTTATTTGCATCTTTACAATCTCAATTCCTGTACAGCGACTAAGGGTAGGTAAAGACAGCTATGAGTAATGGGCAGCAGCATTCCTCTTTTACTATCTAGCAATATACTGCGATTTATGTGCCCGATATATGGCAATAGGCTAGCCACCTATTACATGGGACCTAACTTATTTAATACATATAATAAAAAGCCTTTTAGGTAGAATCGAGTTTTTATTTCAAAAATTTTACAGGAATAAAATTGTTTTCTTCAAAGTAATTAACTTTTAATAATCAATCAAATAAAAAGTGATGATACTTGTAACACTCTTAGGTACAGTTGGTTCCTCAAGATTTCCTCCGCTCGACTCAACCTCAAGGAAGAAGTTGTTATGTCAAAACTTACTTGAGGTGTTCTCTCCTAAGGCCGAGTGGAGGAAATCTCGAAGAACCGACTATACATATGGGTGTTAGTCTTTTCTCTCCATCATTGTTCTTATAGATCAGTCATTTAATAATCACAGTTACAATGTTTATATAAATAAAGGCAGGGTTATATTTTTTTTATCACCTTATGGGACTCCCTTAATGTTTGTCTATACTAAAAGGGCCAGTTACCCTAAAAATATTACTAAATGTTAAATTTCTATAAAATAGTTTTGTTATAGTAATGGCTTGACATTGATATTTTTAATTTTAATTATAAATTCACTTAACATATTTAACAGATTCCGCTCCGGTATTCCGACGGCCGGTTCATCATTGGACTGTTCGCCGACAGGACGATTTACCTTTTTACGTTTGACCAACAGTCTTTTTCACCTATGGACATTTCGCAGCCAAAAGTTTTCATCTACGTCACTTCCAACCAACACAAGTTGTTAAATCAAAGTACTTATTGGTTTGATAGCGTGGTCTTTGGGATTGTTCGGTTCCCATGATACGGTCAGTTCGACTGGAAGTACACGCTTGAGTAGTCTCGAGTAAAGTACCTAATATATCCGGTCTAGATCTTGAAACCGCTACTACGTCATTTGGTATTTGTTAGTGTTTTTCATACGAGTCCATCAGAAGAGTCCAGTCCGGAGCCGAACCTGAAATTGAGTACAGTTTGTGATTCGATTTCGATGTTGAGCCATCATCATCATAAACACCCTTTTAATGTCCCCACTACTGGGGCACGGGCCTTCCCTATGGATGGAAAAATATAGTGAGATTGGGCCATAACCCACCACGCTGGCCAAGTGCGGGTTGGTGGGTATTAACGACTGCATATGCAGCCGGGGCCAACGGCTTAACGTGTCTTTCGAAGCCCGGAAGAACTCAAGATAATAAATTTTTGGTCACCCATCCAATGACTGGCCTTAGCGACATTGCTTTTACGCAATCGCAGGCCAAGCGCGCTATGCCACTGCGCTAGCGAGCTCCCTAATGTTGATCCTTGGTTGGTGAAATTTACGAAGCTTTTGTTGGTTGTAAGTTTCCTTTGTGCTCTCGCAACCGTTATAAAATAGTAATACAATACTATTTTATTACGGTTATACAGAGCTCGCTAGCGAACTCTAGCGAAACTCAATGTAACACTTACTGCCGCACTCAGAGACGTCAAATAACTTTAATGAATACCTAATGTCAAAAAATTTCAAAGAAATCTAGACCCTAAACCCGGCAAGAATAGCGACTAGTTTTGAATTGTCATTTTTTGACATTAAGTAGGTACTCATCATCGTTAATTGCCGTCTCTGAGTGCGGCAGTTAGTACTTTACTTGGCTTGCACTAACCTTTCGAGTCTTTGGAAGCCCCATCGTATGCATTTAATTTCTCTCAATGTTACTCCACATCCTTTTCGAAAACTCTATCGCTTGCGAGGTTTTGTTATACCCGTCGGGAGTGATCTACATATTTTGATCTAAGTGCTTCCAAAGTGCTTCTTACTGGGTATAACTGACTCTGCGACGAGGCCCCAAACTAAAAATGGTATAGATAGAAAGACCACTTGAAAGAAAACTTCTTATTTGTCATGGCTTACATAAATATTTTATAGCATAATTTAAGCAATTATTAGATTTAAGCCTAAGAATAATATGATAAATATCTTATAACTTACGACATTTTGTCAGGTTTATTTTGATTTAGTTGAAAAACTTAAAAATCTAATTTTAAACACCGCGGGTCTCACTCGACTCAATTTCATGTGTCAACGGTGTCAACACATAAAAATGACAATGTCAAACAAGATAAACATTTGGTGTGAACATCTTACAAAGTCACTATTCCGTATTCAATTTATTTTATCAAAAATAATATATATTGAAATAATAATATCTTTTTATATATTTTTGTTAATACATGATACATAATATATATATATTACTTAATTTCCACACAATAAAGTATATTTTTTCAAATGTTTAAATGACTCTTCAAGAAATACGGTTTTTACCGGTAAGAAAATACGCAAAAGTTTTTGAACGCACTTCGGCATCAGTAAACTGAGACAGCTATATGTCATTTTTATATAGCGCTATTTCTTTCACTCTGTAACAGACCAAATGCAGACCAGCGACATCTTTCGTTCATTCAAGCGATTTTTTAAGCGACACGTTTTAAGAAGATGATGGTACGAATTAAAACGATGCAGTTTAGGAACCTACACTCAAAGGACAGGAATAACAATCGCTTTTAAAAAGATGGTGGTAAGCCTCCAGGTAGTTTTGCATGTTATATAGTTGTATAACACGAAAGATACACGTAAATAAGTTCTCTGTTATACACTGTAATATTATTATGGCGACAATAAGCAACGAACGAATAAAAAAGTTATCTTATTTCTACAAATATAAATATGTTGCTCAAAAATTAAGAAAATAAAAGTAAATACCTTCATCCGACACCGTCACGCTACACCCTCACTGGTTGTATTGATAGGTAATAGTAAAATCGTAGTATTGGTAGGATAATATATATATGGTTATCGCCCACAATTACATTTGGAGGTAGGTAGTGTTGTGATGAAAAGTGTTATGTTGGATTCCAATTATTTATTAAAAGTTTTACTGCCGCACTCAGAAACGTCAAATAACGTTAATGAGTATTTAATGTCAAAAAATGACAATACAAAGCTAGTCGCTATTCTTTTCGGGTCTATGGTTTAGATTTAAATGAAATTTTTTGACAATAAGTATTCATTAACGATAATTGACGTCTCTGAGTGCGGCAGTTAAAGTTCTAAATATTAATATTTATTTAGAACTTTAGTAAAAACCCTTTTAAGTGGCAATAAAATATCTAATTAAACAATGTACTAAATTTCAAGAAGTATAATTTTGGAGCTTTTTAAGTAGTACATTTTTCAGTTACAGTTTTTTTTTCCATACTGGGCTGTGATCGAAAAATTAAAGTAGAATGTGCCAGCTCGTACTCGGATTAAGGAGATTGCCCGGTATAGACCAATAAGTACCCTGGAACACCCCAACGGTGCGGAGTAAACCACCGACAACAGCAATCCCTAAAGCGGATTGGGTGGGTGCTAATATCGGTAACTTTAAGGGGTAGACAATGATGGTAATGTTCTGATACTTGTTTTGACCAAATCTACGTACGTTATGTGCCCGTTGGATGACAAAGGGCCACCTATTACATGGGACCTAACTTAATTGACAAAAAGTGAGTGTGTAATCACCTCTGCCTACCCCTTAGGGAAATATAGTGGTGATTTATGTATGTATGTATAGTAAGGATGGTCAGAGCGACGTCTATCGGCCAAGAGCCCAAGAGGTACCGGGTTCAATCCTGTTGGGGGCAAATTTTATTGCCATTTACACGGAAATCTGTTTAGCTATTGTTAATATTTAATTTTATAAGAGTGATACACAAGCGCTTAAGATGCTTAGTTGTGACTAGAGGACAGGAGTGAAGGCAAGTAATATTTATTTATTTATCAGTCGGTGGTTAATGTTGAAAATTGAAACACTTTTCTCACCGAGCGTAGCGATAAGATTCTGTTGGTTTTGTCTATCAGCACATTAGTGATGCCATTGGCTCGGATTAACTTTGGGTTTATTGCCGTACAAAAAGGCCCTCTTTAGCTCGTCGAGTGTCTGTGAAGATGACAATGTAAGTGCATTAGTTGTCACTACAACCGTAATTACTTTGAACTTTGATAATAATATAGTTCAAAGTAATAACTATACTTTGAGTTAAAAGCTCTTAGCGCAGTGGCATAGCGCGCTTGGTCTGCGATTGCGTAAACTAAGCAATGTAAGCTAAGGCCGGTCATTGGATGGGTGACTAAAAATTTATTATCTCGAGTTAAAAAAAATGTGACTTCGGAAGGCACGTTAAGCCGGTGGTCCCAGCTGCATCTGCAGTCGTTAATACCCATTATTCCGCACTGGGCCAGCGTGGTGGGTTATGGTCCAATCTCCCTATATTCTTCAATTCATAGGGAAGGCCCGTGTCCCAGCAGTGGGGACATTAAAGGGCACATTTATTATTATGGTCACCACCTCCAACCCTCCCACGGGTGCCGTACAATGGTACGACTAAGGGTTAAAATAGCAATGAGTAATGGGCAGCAGCGTTCTTCTTAGAGCAATGTTTCAATTTGATTTCCGTGCCTGATAAATGACAATAGGCTCGCCACGCGGGTGTTAATTCACCTGTGCCTACCCCTTCGGGGATATAGGCGTGATTTATGTATGACCGATATGAATGGGTAGACCGAATAGAATATGAATGGTACTGCGCGACCCCAGGATAAACTGGGAACAAGACAGGGACATGATACTGATGAGATATTGATATACCGTAGGTAAGTTTAGCAATCAATTCATTTGGGCCTGTAAGTTCTGAAATAGCTTACTTGGCAGATCATATTATGACATTTGTAATATGAAATACATACAGGCCCTTAGTTTCTTTAACACAACTCTTAAGCTGCTCGCTTTAAATGATGGATGTGAGTTTGAATCGGCGTACGTTAAAATGTCTTTATCAAGCTTTGGGAAGAGCCGGCTTATCTGCTGATAAGGCGCCAATGCCGACCCTAAGTTTTCAGCATCGAACTTTGGTCGGATGATAAGAAAAAAGTTCTACGACAAAGATAGCTGAAGAAGTTTCGTGATAATAACTGGAAAATGTCACTGGAGGAGTAGGTTACTGTCTTTGTTTTTGATGTATTGATGTTTTATCAGGCGTGTTGGTTGCCTACTCTTTCTTTGTCTTTGATTTATTGATATTTTATCAGGCAACATGGACATTCAGGCGGGCGGGCACGAAAATAACGTCGGTCGAGCGATGATAATGTCCATATTTGGAAGAACTGTCCAAAACTGGCGGTTAGCTTTTAATCGCTTGTTTTACGTGTTGGTGAACTCGAGCCTAGGGCTGGTTTTCACCACGTGGCCGAAGGAAGATGTCACTTTATAACATTGACGTATGTATTTTCATTGACATTAGATGAGTAGCTACATAACACTATAAATTATTTATATTTACTTGCAATTTTCCCAGAACCATTTATTATTTCTCAATTTTTTTTGAGATAATGTACAAATACATGGGCCATTTTGGAACATCTCCTTTGAGTGCCCAATACCAGCATTTGAACTCAGGATCACACGGCTGACAACCAACGATCTGACCATTCCACCAAACCGGCCGTCAACACATAATTGATTTATAATAATTAAACGAATGATCAAAGCACGAACAGTAAAAGTTTTAGTTACTTTTACTGTCGATTTTAGATCTCATTAACGTACGCTGTTTGCTGACAAAGTCCCAAACGGAATGCAAACGTATGCACTCCACTCCATCTTAACAGTTTTACTTTAACTTATGTAACTTACACAGTCGTTTATTTCTTACTGAATCATTGTACAAGTTATTCTTCTTACTGCCTGTTCCCAGTTTATCTAGGTTTTATCCAGGTCGGCGCTGTATGTTTCCTCTTCCATTCGCAAAGGTCAGAAGTCTTCAAGCCATCCACTCCCTTTTGATTCTTATCATCCATCACACCGGAAAGGTGCTAGTGAAGAATGAATGTATTGAAAAGTGATGGAAAGGACCATGCCTAGAGCTCTAATCTATAATGCTCGAGGTTTTGGCTAAGCTTTTACAGCCAGCCGCCTGTCTACCCAAAGAGAGGTATGCTGTTGTTGGTTGTTTTCCCTACACCAGTCGGGCTCCAACATGCTTATTGGTGTACACCGGGCAATCTCCATTTATTGACCCACCCCTCAAGTTTCGCTAAATATGGCCCCATGTAATAGTTGACGAGCCTATTGCCACCTAAAGGGCATAAAAATCGCAGTATATTGTTTGGTGATATAAGAGAAACACTGCTACTTATTCCTCATCAGTGTTTTAACCCTTAGCCGCCTTGTACGAAACCCGTGGGAGGGATTAGGCCACGGCACCTCTGCATCTGCATTATCCTACTTCTTCAACCTAAACTTTTTATAAATAATGGTCTGATGATAAGTGCCAATCGAATTGCTAAACTAGACATGAATGAACAGTACATTTAATTTCATAACACTAAGAAATACCATAAGTTAGGCGAAACCGTGCCCGATAATTTCATCGTTACAAGTAATTACTTAATTGAGCTGACTCAAGCCCCGCTATTTAAAATTTAAACAAAGAAAGTTAAACGTTAAATAAAAGTTGAGAGCACAATTAAACAGCTCGTAAACCTCTCGTCAGTGGCACAAGTTAAGTAAGTTGTTTAACTTAAATGCATTGTGTGCAGTAGTACAGTTAACTTAATGCACTACGTTTAGCTTGGTGCACTTGAAGCCGCTAATAAAAAGGTAAATGGTATGTTTGTTTGTTGACATAAAAGTGAGATTGACACCGAGAATAAAATAGGATTCTGTCTGTCAGTTTTATTTTATTACTTGTTGCGTAAGTAAGTTTAGTTAAGAATTATCATCTTTGGTACCTCATGCGTCGGAGTGTAGAAGTTTTGGAGAGTCATCATTACAGACTGTGGCATACTCTGCACTCCCATTGTACGCGCCCTTCATACGCTTTTTTGTACACTCCTCAGGGGGGGGCGTTAATAGAAAGGTGGGTAAAACGTACTTTGTCAATGTGGGCGTAGAAAATTGACCATTCGCATTCAAACCGTAAAAAGACGGATCTTTCCAAGTTGTAAGCAGTGGAAACGCTTACTTGCTAATTCGGAATTCGAATTTATAGATCCTTTTAGGTGTAAGCGTTGTCCAGATCCTTTGCTCTATTCTCCACGAACAACAGGAGAACAATCCGCCTAAATAAAGCAAGAAAACGAATGGCCAAAACACCCATATTCTCTCTAACATTGATTCTTTAACGTAATTGCAGCTGCGTCGGAGAGATTATCGTTTTTCGTATTTTTCGTAGTCTTTTTTTCTTCGTTTGTAATGTGAGTGTAAGATACCCAAAGAAGGTTGGTGTCAGGTAGGCGGCCGGCTGTAAAACCTAAGCCAAAACCTTGAGCAGCATGGATTGGAATGTTGTCATCCCAATCACTCTCTCTGTTTATTGATCTCTCGGCGTGTCCTTTTATAAAGATACATTCATTCATCACTAGCACTTTTTTCGGTGTGATGGCTTGATGACGTCTGACCGATATGAATGGAAGAGAAAACATACTGCGCCGACCCCAGATAGACTGGGAACAGGGCAGGAAGAAGAAGGTAAGTAATGCGAGTCACTCAGAGACGTCAAATAACGCTAATGAGTACTTAACGTCAAAAAATGTCAATTCAAAACTAGTCGCTATTCTTGCCGGGTCTATGGGCTAGATTTGAATGGAAATTTTTGACATTAAATACTCATTAAAGTTAATTGACGTCTCTGAGTGCGGCAGTAAGAATTGGATTTATTCCTCAATAGTTTTGTAGACTGACGCAACAACAATTCGCCAGGACCTGTTTCAACAGTAAACGTATTACGCTGAGTAGGAATCTGACGCGGCCAGGTGTTCGGAGTGGCCACTTAAGCTCATTAGCCGACGAAATTGCAATGCCGGACGACGGAACGAGCCCCAACTAAAATAAAAACACCTCGACTTCCCGTGAAACTGCATCAATGTCCGGGAGATTGCTTCCTCATCCCGTTTACATAAAATAATAATTATACATACACTAGTCTCGCCCGCGGCTTCGCTCGCGTTGATGTAGGTTGTTATATAGCCTATAGGTAACCTTCCTCAATAAATGGACTATCCAACACAAAAAAATTGAACCATTAGTTTCTGAGATTAGCACGTTTAACCAACCAAACAAACTCTTCAGCTTTATAATATTAGTATAGAATAAGTACCTATAGATAAATCACGATTTATCTCCAACGGCGATTGGACCATTTGACCAAATCGCCCATATTGTTGTTTAACAACAACAATTACATACATAGCGCAGTGGCACAGTGCGCTTGGCCTGCGATTGCGTAAAGTAAGCAATTTCGCTAGGGCAGGTCATTGGATGGGTGACCAAAAATGTATTAACTCGAGTTCCTCCGTGCTTCGGAAGGTACGTTAAGCCGTTGGTCCCGGCTGCATCTGCAGTCGTTAGTACCCACCAACCCACACTGGGCCAGCGTGGTGGGTTATGGCCCAATCTCCCTATATTCTTCTATCCATAGGGAAGGCCCGTGCCCCAGCAGTGGGGACATTAAAGGGCTGGTGATGATGATGATGGTGATGATACATAAATCACGCCTATAGGGGGACCAAGGAATAGGCAGAGGTAAATTAACACTCACGTTTCGCCAATTGTGTTAGGTCCCATGTAATAGTTGACGAGCCTATTGCCATTTATCGGGCACGGAAATCACGGTGGTCTAAGAGGAACGCTACTGTCCATTAGGTACTCATTGCTCTCACATTTGACACGACGGCCACCGAGTTGTTTTTCTCTGTAATACGTCAGTTTCATACATTTTTATGCGTTAGAACTTAGAATAGATTGGCCACCTGGCTAGGTATCCTGGACATTTCTCAACCCCTTTCCTTTAGTAATCATCCGACAATATTTCATTGTGCACATTTAAAAGAGGATTAAAAATTACAAAGCCGCCGTGCGCCAGAAATTTATGAGGCCCCTTTACAGGCTCACTTTTCAACTTTAACTCGGACACTTTAACCCACAAATCACTCAAATCTCCTCATCTTTCCGTAGAATTCTCTCCAGTAATTACTTAGTCACCGGAGTTGGTAGTAGTACTTTGTTGAATGTACTCACAGAGTGGTGAGGGTAGTGCAGAATACGATTGTCACCACTCCCATCTCTCCCGAGGGTGTCGTATAAGGCGACCAAGGGTAAAGACGGCGATGAGTAATGGGCAGCAGCATTACTCTTATACTTGCGATCATGTGCTCGATAGATGGCAATACGCGCGCCACGTTCCACGCCATCGATTAAAAATTTAATGTTAAGGCCCTGTGGGCCGAAAGAGGCAACTTTTAAAACAATCTGAGACATTTAACAAAGTGTTTACAATTCTGAAAAAAAAATATGTATAAGTTAAGGATTTATTCTAGTCAAATTCGCATTCACTTATAAGATTTAATAAACTTCACGCGATAGAAAAAAATCCCAAAGCAACCCCTTTTTACTTACATTTTTTCAATATTATGACGAAACTACTGATAATTTAAATTTAATTCTTGCGCACAATTAAAGCCATTAAATATTTATAGACAAAGTCGCAGGGTTTGACTTGATAAAATAATTGTTTTAATTATAATGTTTAAATACCTATAAAATGCGCGACTGTTGCGTTCGACTCCGGACGACGGACCTGTGCCAATTTTTTACCTATACCTATATACGGGCATTTAGGCGTGATTTATGTATATGCACTTACTGATTACTGATCATACCTGCGCAAAAGTTAGATTTTTGGTAAATTAACAATATCATCGAGCACACACGAACTTATTTTCTTACACATGCATTTACTTGGACCGGTGATTTACACCAACCAATAAAACAGGAATACTTGCTTAAAATAAAAATTAAATTTACATATTATTCCAAAAAGTCCCCACCAGTAGTGCTATAAAAAGTGGCTAAGCAGTAATAATGTCACTCCGCCCTACGACCATACAACAACAGGTGTGCGTGAAGCTCATTAACGTACGTAAGCACATTTTCTGTGGAACAACGAGCTACTTATTCGCTTCAAAATTTACTTGGACAACATCATAATCATTCCGCTAAGGCGGAATATAAAGTGTCCGTTAAAGTTTAATTTTATATTTTAATTCAAGTTTGACAATAAAAAATGTTCCTTCGTAAAACGTGACGTCAAACGGCGATATTAAATTAGGAAAGTACAGATATATTACATGATAGTATGTATAATAAATCTACTTTGCCGTGTGGTGACGGCAGAGTAGAATACAATAGTCACCACCCCAAATCTCTCTCGTGGGTGTCGTACAAGGCGACTAAGGATAAATCAGTGATGAGGAATAGGCAGTAGCGTTCCTCTTATATCACCTTGCAATGTACTGCGACTTTTGTGCCCGATAAATGGCAATAGGCTCGCCACCTTTTACATGGGAATTGACATAGTTGGCGAAACGTGGGTGCTTGTTCACCTCTGTCTACCCCTTCGGGGATATAGGCGTATTTTATGTATATATGTATAATAAATCACGCTTATTTATCCCCAAAGGGGTAGGGCAGGTGTGAATTAATACCCACTTTTCGCCAATTATATATACTACCCATGTAATAGGGTAACATTTATATGCCTTATTTTCACTACCCCCGATCATTTCCTCGGTAGTTGTAACAAGGCGACTAATTGTCGACACAATAAGGAATGGGTAATAGTGTTCTTGGTTGGATAGATGACACTAGGCTCAATAAGCTTTTGAAATATTTCTCCAGAAGGTCATACATCATCATCATCTACTTATGTCAAGAAGTCACACAAAGTAGTCGATAGGATCCCTACTCTAAAATGACCTGATATACATATATCAAGTCAGGGTCAATGAATTAAGGCAGTTGTATTCTGAAATAGAAACGAAGTGTCTTACGAGGCTCCATAAAGTTCTATATTGCTTTTAAGGTAAAGAATCTAATGAAAGAAATCTGTAGCAAACAATAAAACACTTATTAAATTTGATTTTTCACAGTACACAAAATAATGTTAGCCCTCTCCAAAAATAGCTCCCTTTCAGTAGGTATCTCTACAACATAATGTATATGGAGTTAGCGATGTATTATGATAATATAATATTAATCTTGATAACAGTGAAAGCGGTCTTTGAGAGCGTGTAAGACTTACTGCGAATAACTGCGGAACATTTTTCTTCCGAGCATCTCGGTACATCTTGTAATTGTATAATTAGGGGATTGTTCCCCAAATATACGTGGAGAAACATTTTTCCTATTTAATTAGCTACACTCCCACATAACACGAAACTTTATTTGGTACAGAACCTCAGGATGTGTACGCACGGCATGTACTTATTTATAAGTACGTAGGCGATTGATCATTGATACTGCCTTGTCTAGTTAAAACCAAGTTATAATAAGAAAGTTAGAAAGTTACTGATTGCCTCTTTCATGCCATAATTTCATTGAAGTTGGACACAAACCTTACCCACTTACGTATTCATAAAAACTGAATCAGTGTTCGATTCTTTTTTAGGGTGATATAATATTTTCAACATTGTGTAATATTTATGGCTTGGAATAATAAGAATAAACAAAAACTCAACGGAGTGAATTACAGAGGAAAGATGGTTAAGTAATGTAAAGTAGTCTTAATCGAGATCATTGATATTGCTATGGTAATATCCGTCTTGCATACTGTACTATCAATCCTACCTACTGTAACCACCCTTATTTTTTTTTTCACACCTATCATCTAGCCCAAAGTAAGTAGCCTAAGCAATTGTGTTATGGATACTAGATGACGGACATATTTTTAATATAATTATGTATATAAATGTTGAAAATATACTACATAAACATATACACAACCATGACTCAGAGACAAACATCTGTGGTCATCACAAAGTTTGCCCCTACCAGGATTCGAACCCGGGACCTCTTGGCCAATACCCAGCAATCTAAGGATTCGACCAAGGCGGCCGTCAAACCTAATCTATCCACCCTACCTACATACTGTATCCACCATGACTATTGCATTCAGCCCACATACCTACTGTATGCAACCTGTCTACTGTATCCATCTTTTGCATGCTTACAGATATAAGGCAGACTATTGACGCTTGATATCCACCACATTGTCGTTCACCTCAATGTACCTTACACAATATTGTGCAAATAAATGTTCTGATTTCTTGCCTGTCCGTACTTCTGCTTAGCCTTTAGGTTCAAAAACTGCTGGCTACAGTAACTTGACTCCAAAACCAAAGTTTAAGAAAAATTTTTTTAGTCACCCATTCAACGGCCTTATATCTTAACTTACACAATCGCTATTCGCAACTGCGTTGTTGAGTATCGAGCTTTTAAAATTAACCAAAAACCATTTCGATCAAGCCGCCAGTCAAATAAACCGACTTATTCCAAACCGAGTTAACTCCGCAGCTGGATTTAAACCACTATTTAAACGGAATGGTACATGCGACATTGACAAACGACACGGCGTCGAAGTAAATTTAAAAACTGAATGCCGCCAAATTTGGAAATACAGATACGGATGACGTCCATTGACACAGGTACTCTTTTATTTGCGTTTATTTGATTTAATCTGTGATGAATGTTCAATATTTTTATCGGCGAAGTCGTGGTGAAAAGGGATATTTTTGGCAGTCAATTGCTTTTGGTAAGGGTTAGATGTGTTAACGGAATTTGCGAATTATTGACGATATTGACAAAAAATCTGGATTTTTCTGTGATGCTTTAAGATTCGATATTTATCACGATATTGGATCGCGATATTTATTGACTGTCTAATCCTTGCCTTATGTAGGTACCTAGCAAGTGTACAGCAATGCCGTGTGGTACTGGTGACGGCATAAAAATGCAATGACAATCTTCTTCCTCCTGCCCTGTTCCTACTCTATCGGGGGCCGGCGCAGTTTGTTTCTTCTTCCATTCATATCAGTCAGACGTCATTAAGATCCACTCTCTTTTGTTTCATTTTCATTTAGTATCCCAATATCAAAAATTCAAAATAGTATTGTGTTTAAAATATCTGAAAAGGTTTTACATCGTTTTCAACATAAACTAAAAAAAAATCTATCGAACCCTACAAGTGCATCATCTACTTCCCCATACTCCCCGGCTGTAGTTACAGCATCGTTTCAGTCAAACTTTCTACTACATTCGAAATTGAATCTTAGTACAGAGAAAATAGCGATCAGTGTTACACACAACCGGTCGCCGACTGTACGTTCCGGGCGCATTCGTACAATTTTTAACTACATAGTAAGTTCGAGTTGCTTCGTTGAGCATTTAACATTTTAAGTTTGCCTAACAAGGCTCGAATACAAAATGTAGTTTGTTTGGCGGCAATCGACGATTGATCGCACTAACAAGGTTGACAGGGTAAGATTATAGTATAATTGATTGCACAAGCAGACTCAGTTCAAGTGGAAAGTTGGATGCATAAACTTTATAATAATGTTACTGATGAATTGCACTTGTCTCAATCGCTGATTTCATAAAAAGATGGCACAATATAAAAATGTTTCGAAAAAATGTGTATTTAAATGCTTGTCATTTAGGCTGAAAGGGTCAAGAAAAGCTGTATTGATTTGTGGCACTTTTATATTCAAGAAGCGATAATAATATATCTTGCCGTGTGGTGAGTGGTGACGGCAGAGAAGTATACAATTGTCACCACCCTTTCATTCATTGATCTTTGCACGAGTGTCGTACAAGGCGACTAAGGGTAAAGACAGCGATGAATAACGGGCAGCAGCGTTCTTCTTATACCACTTAACAATACACTGCGACTTACGTGCTCGATAAAACTGCAATAGGTTCGCCTCCTATTAGCATGAGACTTAACATAATTGGCAAACCGGGGGTGTTAGTTCACCTCTGCCTACATTAGAATATAGGAGTGATTTATGTGTGTACGAACACTATGTTAAATAGTAGATCTACAATTTTACAAAGCGTACACTTGGATCCGTTCTCACTCGACAAACAGACCTATAAATACTGACCCTACACACACCGGAAACTAAGCTATGGCAGAGGAAAGTCCAAACGTTCTGTGGAGTTACCGTACTGAAATAATTAAGTCACTCCGCCAAAGGAGCGAACTACCTACTCGGAAAGCGTGTAGCACTAAGTTACACACATAACACACATGGGAAACTTAATCCCCCTTATTATATAACATGGAGTAAGAAAGTTAGTAGTTTAAAACGGATGCTGCCACTTTTATTTGCAGAATGAAAGACAGAGTTAGCATAAATGTTATTACCCGCCTCTCGTGGTCTTGTGCTACGCGCACCGGGAGAATTAGATCCCGAGGTCCCGGGTTCGATCCCCAGCGAAGTACATATTTGTATTCGGTTCAGTTGGTGGTAGGACTTTTTTTATGTCCACCTGGTTAGCTACCTTATCAAAATCTGTCACCATAATAATAATGTTCAGAACATTATTGTGTTCCGAAAATTTGTGATAAGATAGCCAGCCCCTCTGTGGTTGAGGATTTCAGGTGAAGCTCGATTCCATCTTCGGGCCTTATCATTAATTACCTGTACAATTATTGTAATCTACTGTACTTACAGGGAAGCATTGGCAGTATGTTTATTATTGTTTATGTTATTTTGAATTTTATTTATTTATTTATACCTTGATCACAGTTATCCCGCAACGCTTCTTATGCCGCTCTAACGCAACCTAATTAGCTTTTAACCCACAAATTAGTGACTCACGCATTCCCCCTAAATATTAATGGGACAAAATGCGTTTTTTAAAAGTTCGGTCGCCGTCCTTAGCGGAAAATGCCCAAGTTAAGCGAGCCGATTAGATTTTTGTAACTTACTTCAACGAGGGTTGGTAGCGGTAAAATAAAGGAGAGGAGTTTTAGTATTCATAATTTCATATCTTTATTTAATTTATTCCGTATTCGTAAGCACAAATGTAACTTACAAATATATTTATTTAAACTTTACTGCACACAAAATACAAGGTACAAGGTTGGCGGACTTCATGCCATAAGGCATTCTATATTCACTCGACCAGAAAGCTGAGTACAGAAAATATTTTGGTGGTGCGTAAAATGAGTAGGTAACGTTATAAACTATTAGATTTTAATTTTAACATTATATAAATGTTAGAAAAATTAGTACAAAGATTTTGGTGGTTAGAAAAAGAATTTCGAAAAATTATGATCTTGAGGCGGGAATCGAACCCGCGTCCGCTATCCGGGCAGGTGCCTGACCGCTCGGCCACCCAAGACACTGTCAGTGTCACCCAAGACACTTTTCAGCCAGTAAGACCCCACTGCTGGGCAAAGGCCTCCCCCCCAGCTCTCCATCTCGAGCGATCTATGTCCCCAGAGGGCCTAGCCAAGTACCTTATCAATTCGAACGCATAGAAAACAAAAGTATGAAACTGACGTACCGTTTTCTCTGAAATACGTCATTTTCTTAAATTTTTTGTTTTCTATGCGTTCGATAGGTCGGCCACGTGGCTAGGAGGGCAGATCGTCTCTCCGCCTCTGTCTAGGCCGACCTCAACGCCTTTGACCATCCTGAGGTGTCAAGATGACCTTTGCCCAGCGATCTGGATGCTTAAGGCATACATGTCCCGCCCAGTCCCATTCCAGCGCAGCGTGGTATTCCTGACGCGATCTATCTTTTTAAGAAAGAAAGAAAGAAAGAAAGAAAGAAAAGACAAACGCACAATATGCTACGCTCCATTGCTCTATGGCAAACCTTGAGTTTGGATTTTTGACTCTCAGTTAACGACCATGTTTGAGCACCATAGAACGGGCAGGATACACATGTCGGTGCTTATGTGTTTGGTTGTGAAGAGAGGGGGAATTCCCCTTTCATGAAATACTTCATGAACCAGAAGCTCTAACAGGCGTCCTCGATCCGCTTACATTTATACATCCCATTTATCCCCAAAGACTTATCTTTGGGGATTAATAGCAGAGGTGAATAACATCCACGTTTCGGCAATTATGTTAGGTCCCACGTTATAGGTAATTAGCCTATTGCCATCTGACGGGCTCGTGAATTGCATTACTTTGCTAGGTGCTATAAAACGATTACCCCTACTAAGATTCGAAGCAGGGGTCTCTCGACCAATGTGCAGCGACCTGAACATTCGACCGAATGTCGGGTATGGGCCGCCTAAGGCCTACAAGCTCTTTAAACTAAATTGTATACGCAACGCAAGTAATTCTTGACAAAACCTTTGATATATGCAGGATGTATAACTAACCCTTTGTACAGTTGCTAGCTGGCGTACTCGCCTCATTAGGAGTGCGTCATCCAAGTCCGGTGTATTCTTAAGTGGGGGGGAGAAGGGGGGGTTAGATTTATGCATGCTCGCAACATCCAAGTTTTGTGTCGTAAATTGTTTTGTTTTCTATTCGGAATAAAGGAGAATATACCGTTTGTGTTAAACCAAAAACGCCACAAGTCAAAAAGACTTGCAAAGAAAATTGTGGTGAGAAAAAGTTCGAAAAATTATTGTCTTGATGCGGGAATCGATTATAAATAACTAAATAAAATAAATATATGGTTTATTCTTAAATGGGATCAATACATACACTGATGGATCGTCAAATAAAATTACTTTGAACATTGGAAACCTGTGAGTCACATTCAAAAGGTTTCCAATATTGAATAAATAAATAAACTTATTTTTATACTCACACCTATCATCTTGCCCGAAATAAGCTAGATGACGGACATGTTTTTAATATAATTATTTATATAAATGTTGAAAATATACTGCATAAACATATTATACACAACCATGACTCGGGAACAAATATTTGTGCTTAACACAAAATTTGCCCCTACCAAGATTCGAACCCGGGACGCCGGGCCCTCTTGGCCAATACCCAGCAATCTGAGCATTCGACCAAGCCGGCCGTCAATATTACGAATATAAATCAATTTAACTAAATTAATGAGGAATTAATTGTATTATGCATGGTCCAATTCGTTTTAAAATAGTTTTCAAGTTTGAATCTGTTGGCTAAATAAAATTATGCAAGCATGATCAAATCATTACAAACAATAAGCAAAAACCGTTACCGTTTTGGAGCCTCCATAAAAAATAGTGCTCATTCAAAGGAGCTCGTTAGAGCAGTGGCATGGCGCGCTTGGCCTGCGATTGCGTAAACTAAGCAATTCCCTCAGGCCAGGTGGGGACATTAAAGGGCTGGTGATGATGATGATGATTAAAAGTAAATTAAAAGATAAAAAGAAGAGTATTTAACGCGGGCCTAAATAACCATAATGACACTCGAACTATAGCCATCCTCAGCTCAGGTGGCTAATAATCATCTCGTGCAATGGCTTGTTTTAGTCCCATGTTGAATAACCTACTATTATTGAGCCAATTTAAAAAACAAATATTGTAATACTTCCCTATTAAAAGTTCTCGGTATTGTCAACATTTTAATTACAACCCACGTAGTGACTGTTAACGCGCCGAGTAATGATTAAAATTAGGGTTACACAACCTCGGCACGGCAGATTGGCTAGGGAAATTTCTACGACATCACGTGTGCTCATTAAATTGAAAGAATCCGCAACTTTTGCTTCGCGCTACTTTCCATTGTACGGCTCTTGAGGACGATCATTGTGGAAGTTGGGAATATTGTTAACATGTGCGAAGCATTGAATAATTAATAATATGAGATAGATGAGGAAATTAAGGTCGCCTCGTTTTGGAACAACACAAACAACAGACACGTGATTCCAATAATGGTGCTTTTACACCGTGCCATGTGGTGAGAAGAGTACAATAGATTGTCACCACCCCAAATCTCTCCCGCGGGTGTGTTACAAGGCGACCAAGGGGTAAAACAGTGATGGATGAGGAATGGGCAGCGTTGTACTGTACATTGACACCTAGCAATGGCAAACTTAGTGCCCGATAAATGGCAATAGGTTTGCCACCTATAACACGGGCCCTGTTCTTATTGGCGAAATGTGGGTGTTGATTCACCTCTGCCTGCCCCTTCGGAGATATAGGCTGATATATGTATGTACAAGGTGCAAGTAGCTGGAGAAAGTTAAAGCGCAAGCTATAGCATGCTCAAGTTAGTTGATCAGTGCATAAACAAAGGCGCGGGCTACTTGCGCAAGTTACTTGGTCAAGCTACATATGCTGCTCGCGCCAGTAGATTTTTTTGTATGAATCTTGTTAGTTTCAGCTGTCAGCATGTCTGCGCAAGTAACCCGCGCGATGTGGTCCGTGCGCGGGCTACTTGCGCAAGTTACATGAGCAAGTATATCCTCGATTCACTGGATTCGCTGGAATCGTTAACACGTTGCGTATAACCTGCGCAAGTGCTTCAACATGCGCAAGCTACATGCACCGTGTAGAAGCACCGTAATAAGAAAGGCAGTAATCCTAAAATAATCATAATGCTTTTTAAACTAATAAGTCAATTCTATAGAAACTTTTTAAAACATGTTTTTCTTTGAATTCCTCCAACATTAAGGTTTTATGGAGATCGGCCACCATCTTGTTTTAAAGCTTATTTTGCCAGACATTTCACAAATATCCATAATTATGTCACGGTGCTAGATGACTTTAAAAGCCAAATATCACTTTGAGGTGAAACCTGATATTGTAAGGCAAAAACTGTTATACCAGTCACTCAAAAGAAAAAAAATATTAACACGCGGAAAAATTTGTAAAGGTAGGGGAAGGCGGTCTTACATAGGCAAAGAAAATTGTGGTACGAAAAAGTTCGAAAATTTTTATCTTAATGTGACTTTAGTCTCACTATGCAGGGACTAAAATAACATTTTAAGAGCATGAGAAGTGAAAAACCATTATTACAAATGGCGGACTTAATGCTAAAAGCATTATCTCTCAGTCAACCATACAGATTATATTAAATTTATCGACATGATGCCAAAAAAATAAATATGTTACTTCCACAAAACAGTCAATTTAACTAAACTATCATACATCATTTGTAATAAATACCCACTATACATTAATGTAAGCCAGCATAATTAGCATAATCGTAAACATAATGAACATACACACTATACATACATATATATTAATAAGCAAATGACGTCAGTTTAGAAAATAACTAGTCGAACTTACTATTAAATGAAGCGAGTCTTTCGAATGAATATTCTTTGCTACAGTGTGTCCCCGGTAGTAGTCGATCTACAAGATAATTATTATTGTTCCCTTGTGCATAAAGTTGTTCACAGTGGTAAAGTTGTTTTGTTCATAGATAAAAATAGATCGTCTATTTTTATTATTATTACTGTTCTATTCTATATTATTATTACTATTCTATTGATGGGTTTATCTAAATAACAGTAACTTTGACCCGGGATTTCGTCAGATTTTATTAGCGGACTCAACCTCAATCATCCGTGGTTAGATTAGGTGTGGCTATGATCAGTTTTGTTTGTCCGTAGTCATCTTGTAAAAATCTTGAATTTAATTTGTTTTTTTTACCAATATTGACATACACAAAATATTAGTATTTTGTGTACGAGTCTCGTATGTTGTTATAATATATGTAACATTTACCAACTCTTACATAATCCATTCATTCGTTCGATTAAGTTCCAGTATTGCCAGGAGAAACAGAATTACTATTAATATTAATGTCCTTTCAATATGTAAATGTTTAAGTGATGTAGGCATAAAAATAGATTTTGTATTCACAAAACAAGTTGGTTATTAGAAGACGCGAAGTGAGCACCTCAAAACTCGATTACACCCGATGTTTACTCGCGAACAAACCCGCGGACAGGTTGCTGTTCATACACAAAAACTCGACAAATTAAATATTGTCTAAGAAACTTTTTGAGAACTCGTACGTTGCGTCGGCGGGACCGCGGGCGTTAATGCGCTTTCCGTTTGTGTTTCGCGCGTCATAATATCTTAAGCGAATTTGTGGTAGGCACTTTCTTTCACCTTATTTACAGACAACAAGGTTACCAGTGATTTTCCAGCAAGGTTCGCTTAGAAAAAAGTCTAATTACCTACGCATACACTTCAGAAGGCCCACCGATCGAATACTAAACAGGCCAAACAGGGTCGTAAGAGGCAGACGAAGCGCGGTGTATCAATACTTAATTACGCCTTTCTTATGTGAGCACTTGATGCGAATATAAAATGGCGTCTTCACTATGGCTCTGATTGAGATATCATTCATATCAAAGCTAGGACGCTGAGTAGGTAGCGCGTTTAGTCTACGACTGCGTGAGCTAACCAATTGACGCTTTGAATTGACGATTGGATGGGTAACCGAAATGTTATTGGTATAAGAAATATGCATTGTTTAATACACATACATACATAAATCACGCCTATATCCCCGAAGGGGTAGGCAGAGGTGAACTAGCACCCACGCCTCGCCAATTAGTTAGGTCCCATGTAATAGGTGGCGAGCCTATTGCCATTTATCGGGCACAAAAGTCGCAGTACTTTGCTAGGTGGTAGGTATAAGAGGAACGCTGCTGCCCATTCCTCATCACTGATTTATCCTTAGTCGCCTTGTACGACACCCACGGGAGAGATTTGGGGAGGTGACAATTGTATTCTACTCTGCCGTCACCACACGGCATTGTTTAATATGTATCTTAAAATATGCATACTTATGTAATCTACTTCCTGCCCTGTTCCCAGTTTATAAAGGGTCAAACGTCATTAAGCCAGCCACTCCCTTTTGTTTCATATCATCCATCACGTCGGTAAGGTGCTAGTGATGAATGAATGTACAGAAAAGAGATGGAATGGACCACGTCCATACAAAATATAGACTGGTTGAGCCTTGACTGGTGAATTGCCGCGAGGCAGATCCCAGACTTTCCCCGCTTAAAGGGCTAGGAGGAACACCGGAGTGGTTTAGTGGGTATTGCTGATGCTTCGTGCGCTGAGCGAGTCCCACACACGCCAGTCGCCTAGCTAACGGCTGGTATGGTACGTAAAAGCATTCCACTCCGAAAAAAAAAAAAAAAAAGGCTGGTTGAGCCTTGATCCACCACCCAATGTGGATTGGTGGGCATTAACGGCTGCACTTGAAATTATATACTTTTGGTCACCCATCCATGACCGGTTTAGCAAACATTGCTTCATTTAAGCAATCGCAGCCCCTTAGCGACAGTGAAACCAATTGAATATGACTTTTATGACGACTACAACCATCAAAGGTTATAAAATAAAAATCACAGTACAGTAATATAGTAATCATCTGTGTAGAATAAAACATTTTATTACATTAGGCACAAGGGGTTTCCACGAAGCCGCTTTGGGAAATTATGATGTTCAGATTTCTGAATTATGTCATTCAACATAGACTCTGTAGTTATGATTTGATTCTGATATAACATACAAACGGACGAGGTATGAAGTATTTAATATGGGCCACAAAGACGCTGAGTTAGGCGAAATTCTTCTCCTAGTTGTGTCATTATAACTAGTATTCCTAAGAGGATTGTGAAGTGCCGAGATAATACATTTTTGTAAATCATTAATAAATTCCGCTAACCTGTTACTTCTCAATTTTTCGATCATCTGCGTTACTTTCAGACTTCTTCAAACGTGCTCATTCCTAATCCTGTCTCTCTTACTGCCGCACTCAGAGAAGTCAATTGATGTTAACAAGTACTTAATGTCAAAAAATGAAAATTTAAAACTAGTCGCTATTTTTGCCGGGTCTATGGTCTAGATTTAAATGAAATTATTTGACTTTAAGTACTCATTAAAGTTAAATGACGTCTCTGAGTGCGGCAGTCAGTCACCCCACAGACAGTCATAAAGTTGCGCAACTAACTGGGTTAGCTAGAGGTTTGTTTTCCTCGTTGGTCAATGTTGGTGGTTAGACATACGGTCCTTTTATTAATACACATGTCGCTTACATCGCTAATTGAACACGTCCTAAGAAGCTTTCCGAAAATGATGGATGATTTTTCCTATCCACAAAGAGTCCTATTCCGCGAGACATTTTTAGCTTTCCCCATTAGAACGTATTGTGATTGTGTCTTCAATCTTGCATGGTATTTGTGTGACAATGGGAGCTCCGTCTCTCGTATTTTAAGCCGATGCGAGGCCATTGTCGTGTGACGTATTACAATTTCACGCCATTAAGTAAAATTCTCGTGTGTATCAAAACATCAAAGAACATGATAAGTTGATTCATCTTGGAATATCTCTCTCTCTTATTAAGGGGCAGGTTTGATAGAATAAATGAAAGAAGAATGACAAAAACGGATTTATATGTCGGAAGTGATGAAGAAATCGCAACGGAAACTCTTCGGCGGTTTGTCTATTAAAAATGGTCTAATCAATATTAAAAAAATCTATTATAAAGGTCAAGAATACCCAAAACCTACGGGTATGCACGAAAAAATGATTGAGATTGTTTACCCCCTAAGAGGATGGCAGAGGTATTTTAACATCCACTTTTCGCTAACTAGGATGGATAGGTCCCATACAATTAAAGGCGAGCCTATAGTCATTTATCAAACACGTCAGTCGCAGTATTTCTAAGTGTATGTTGTATGTTCTAAATGTATGTAGTAAGAAGTAGTAATTTCCTATTATTATTAAGTAGGTATAACACTTACTGCCGCACTCAGAGACGTCAATTAACTTTAATGTGTACTTAATGTCAAAAAATTTCATTTAAATTTATACCATAGACCCGGCAAGAATACCGACTAGTTTTGACTAATAGTCATTTTTTGACATTAAACACTCATTAACGTTATTTGACGTCTCTGAGTACGGCAGTTAGTCGCTTTACACACACGGGAGAGTTAGGGGTGTTTACCACAAGATGGGTGACCAAAATCGTTACAGTATGGCAAACTGCATTAGTTTGGAAGCAAAACTGCTTTTCCGTTTTAATCCATAGTCAATACTGTTTTAATTATATTTATGATAATTGTAGCTTTTGTTATTCAAAATTAGCCCCATTGTAATGGTAAATAGGCGTAATAACTCAGCTTCTATACATTTAGTTTTGATGAATAAACGCGGTAAGTTGCAAACTGCTTTAAAATTTTAATGAGACATTCTATTCGATATAATCTTTGTGTTTGAAATATGGGTCATTTAACACCCTGTATACTTATGCAACTTTGCTTTTATTATGATCTTGATGACGAGTTAAATTGTTTGAAAGTTGTAATTACAATCTTTAGATACGTATTTACTAAGATAAGTAAATAAAGTTTTGGTCGTATATTTATAAAATTAAATATCCCTTAGCATAAATAACATCGGGCCCAATATAAATGAATCAAAAGAAGTCTGAACCTTCCAGAAGTTTCAATATGTATATTTAATTAATCCGCAAGTGTTTACATTAAGTTCCTAAGAAGTTTGCTCAATTACTTATTTGGAAAAAATACTGAGAACTAACATTGAATCAAAGAAAAATCTTCATTAAACATGTCGAGATTGGTACGTTTTCACGCTTATTATACACAACACTATAAATAACTTATTGGTTTAGAACCATTCGTAATATAGACTTCTTTGATGTACTAATAAAAAATATGAGCAATGAAATACCAGCAAACTAAACTGGGAGGAATAAAAATATTCATGGTTAGTTTTCATACATTATTCACGCTGAATTATCAACACCCAACCTTAACGATTAACATTTCGCAAAAGAGTGATGCGAATGGTCGTTTGGAGGGAAAGAGGATGGTCTCACAAGAATGGATTACGTGAAAAACCAATTGAACGACAAAGTAAATGAAAATGTAATGGATGATTTTATGACCCGGCAAACGTTGTATTGCCATATAAATCATTACTAGAATAGATTTTGCTACCTACTTATAAAAAAATAGTTAACTTACCTTACCTTATACCTTTACGTAACCTATACAAGGTTTGGGGATGGTGTCTTTGAATGAAAGAGGAGCTGCGGACAATGACGGCGTATAAAAAAAAACCAACCATTGATTTTTCAGTTTGATCTCTTAAATAAAATAAAAATAGCTGCACTGACCCCATATAACCTGAGAACGGGACAGAAGAATCATGATGAAATTGAATTCAGAAAAAAAGAAAAAGCAAAACGAGCATTTATAGAGTAGATAGATCATAAATATGTATTTGGTGTCGATGGTGTAATTTTACGTCGAACGCCCTACAGCAGCTTCATGGAGTGAGATTAATTATTATATTATTACGCTTCTGATCAGCGATCTGATAAATTTCTTTGTACGTGCTGCAGGCAGCCTTACGGGAAACGACGCGACGCTCAAAGGCGTTTAAGTTAAACACATTAATTCAATTTTATCGGTAAAGATAGGTTCTCAGAACTTTTGAGGAGGTTGGGGCACTCAAATTTGTTCAAAAAATTTTATTTTGTTTTTGTTCATTTGGGAAATTTGTTCAAAGTATTTTTGTGTGATGAAGCATTATAACCCAAAGCATTACTCTTACAAAGTATGTTTGCGATGTATAGCGTCTTAACGATTAATAAATGTATGCCAAATATTGATAAACGAATTTTGATATTAATATTATATGTATCTTTCCAATATTTATATTTTATGATTATATTGTATATTAATCCATCATTTAGTTTTAATAAGACAAGCGCTTAAGCCGCTTACTTTGGGCTAGATGATAGCTGTGGGAGTAATAAATATTTATTTACAAAGGATTAAGAGAATCTTGGTTTACATGTAAAGTTGGCCACATATTCTACATAGGTACAAAATAAACTAATTAAGAGAGACAAGGTAGGGTTCTTTAATAAAATTAAGTAAAAATCATTATAATATCCTTTTCTGTTTCTAAAGATTAGTTACTCTGGCTTGGACTTAGTTACGACAAGTGTAGCCTACTCATCCAGTATAATTTGGCGACGTGCAACATTAGATTACTTTGTGGCGTTTCGCTAAATGTGTGTATGTGTATTTTGTGTGTTTTTATATTGTGGTATGTTGCCTACCATGAACCGGTAACACCCAGTGTCTTGGGTGGCCGAGCGGTCAGGCACCTGCCCGGATAGCAGCGGACGCGGGTTCGATTCCCGCCACAAGATCATAATTTTTCGAAATTCTTTTTCTAACCACCAAAATCTTTGTACAAATTTTTCTAACATTTATATAATGTTAAAATTAAAATCGAATAGTATAAATCGACTTAGATTTTAAGTGTCTACAATAATTTTTCAGAATTCTGAGAGGATTAAGTCTAAGAGGAGTCTAAGGACCTCTATTCGAATAGTAAGGATCCCAGACAAGTGTGTATTGGGAAGTATGAGCATGAAAATTGGCAATTTATTTCCATCGTAGCATTTAACCTTGTCGCCTTTGTAAATAATTGAATTTTGACCTTATAATATCTGTGATAGGATTGCAAGTAAAATTATTTCATTTCATCGTTACGTAGGCATTTCGGAGTAGGTTTTTCATATTGAAGCTCGTTGGGTATATTTATTACAGATTTTGATAAGTGTCTACGTTTTCCAAACTATACTTAGAAATTAACAATATTATTAATTTCTTATTTTAATTATAAAATTATAAATGAAGATATGTTCAAATATAAAATCTAAATCAATAATTTTTTGAAAGTTTTGGTAACGGAAACATCATATTTTTTGGGACATTCTGCGTAGTAAAGTTAATTTGTGGCAACATAAAAAAACAATCTAAAGCTGTTACTGAAACGCTCCACTGTAGGCTCTGGAAGCGACTGACTACCGTTTTATTTCTCAGCTGGTAACCAAATTGCGTAATGTCGACCGTAACTCCACCACTTACAGGCTATAATTTGGTTTATAGCTCGCGGCGTATAGTACACGTAGGAGGCTTAGAGCGTTTTTGAATCCTATAATGCTGCTGTTAAAATTTACACAGGGCATTAGATCATAGGTGTTATAATATATTTTTTGAGCTGTGCAGTTCTCAAAACCAATAAAATGTCGATACTACCATTACATACGAGCATGCATTTTATAAATATCCTGGATTAGTCATAGGGCAATGCGCTCACAAACAAGTTTAAATAGTAGTTTTTCCATCAAGTGCACAAAACGAATCATTTTTGTCCGAGACTTTTAGCAGCCCGAGCCGAAGGCGAGGGCTGATAGTAATGTCGAGGATAAAAATGGTTTTGTGGACGAGGTAGAAACTCTGCTTTTCACTTCGATTGCGAGGAAATAAAACAGTAGTTTATCATAACATTTCTTAAAATTCAAACTAAAATTAGTACAGTTTTGGATACCGAAGGAAAAGTTTTTCCCAGTGATATTAGGTTTGGGCTGCAGACCTATACAGCCAAGGATTAAATTAATTTTGAAATAATAATTTTCGTAAATTATTTAAATAACCTACCGTACCTACTTGAATTAAAATTTTAATATCTTTTATATCTTAAAAAACACATTAAGCAAATAAATGTAAGTAAATATTTAAACATAACAAATTCTATCTGAATTTCAGATTGTGTTTGGCTGCATGGCTCATCTTCTTTGCCTTAATATAGACACATTTATGAGTAGATACGTTAATGCTCTAGAGCACAAAATTCGATTTTGTGCAGCCTATATCCTGCACAAATGAGCTTTTTCAGAGCATGAGAAGTGAAAAAGTTATTTTCCTTATATGTAGACTATTCCGTAGACGGCAATGATTACTACATTATAAAAATGGATTTCGAACTTTTAAATACACGACACAGTCACAACCCCTATGTCGTGTATTTAAAAGTCATTGACATCAGATAAACCATATTTTATCTGGTGTCAAAAGCAAAAGCTTTCATACTATATGTTTTTTTTTGTTAGACCTAAAAAATATTATCGTGTTGTGGATGCATTTAATTTATGTATTTATGTAAGAAAGATAAAGAAATCACACGTAACAACTAGTATGATACGAAGACATCATAAAATCTGACTCACTAAAAGCCATGTATAAACTTTATTCAAAAATATTGTTTACAATTCCTGTAACTTGGACCACGCACCGGTGTTATTAAGTACATATCCGATTTACTACAGCAAAAGGCGTTATTGCAATTTGAAATCGTTTGTTTTACAACTTGAAACATTACAAACTGATTATTATTATTGTACGCCGCGTTTCACGGCTGCTGCCGGCAGTAGGCTTCTTGACGTCATCTGGAGTTAGACCAAATAATTATGGAGTTCGTTCAAGTAGAACGAATAGTTTATCTATCTTGGACAAGCGTCGCAAGTGTTGAAGTGTTTAGCTTTTTAAGGAATTAATACAGACATAAGTCATGTCTACTTACCCTTTAATTTAGGTGTTTAATTCACCTCTGCCTAAGGGGTAGGCAGAGATGAATTAAACACCCACATTGAAATGTCATAATTATGTTAGGTCCCATGTAATAACGAATAACGGAAAGATAAGAGACCAGTTTTGAATTGTAATTTATTTATTTAGTACTTATTAACGTTAACTGACGTTTCTGAGTGCGGTATATAGACAGTGTGCCTTCTTTGGTCTTCCTTTCCCTACTATTGCTTAGTTAAGCTCATGATTATTTAACATGAATATTATTATGTTATGTTCAGAAATAAGCTTTCCGTCTTGTCCCGCATAAGATACGATGCTGACTCCTCTGGGACCGCGAAATTAATCTACCCACCTACTAATCTATGAACGATTAAAATATGCAGGATATTAACAACCTTAAAGAGTTATAACAGAACTCTCATTTATATACCCTGGAACTTCGCCTTCGTTGATTGCGATTTCATTCGCTATTGATTCTCCTGCTAATATTTTAATTAATTGTAGTTTTTAAAGTTTTAGTTACAAAAATGTAACAAATCATACCTATTCATCCTCGAAGGGGTAGGACGAGGAGTATTAAAACATTTTAGGTTGAGTTGCAGCGGTCCAACTCGACTTGCTGGGTGGCAACCTCTCTCTCAATACTAAGGAATAAAATAATGATGAGGAATGAGCAGCAGTCTTCTGTCATACCACCTAGCAACATACCGCGAATTACATGGCTAATATATGGCAATAGGCGTGAGAACCACAATTTTTGTGCACAAATAAATTTTTTTAGAGCAACATGATATCACAAACGTTTGCCCCTAATAAGATGAACCAAATCAAACATAGCTCTGGAAGTTCCCCGTAAATAAGTTAAGTGAAACAAAAATAACTGAAGTCAACACACAGGCGTGTGCGATGGACCGAAAAGGTCGTATAACTATTAAATAGTCAAAAACTACAGTTGTGCCCTAAAGTTGGTAATCAGAGAGATTCGATCAAGTTTTTGCAAGGGTCGGACCGGTTGATATTTTAGTGAAGTTCACGGTTTGCAATGAGACCCCTTAATTTGAAACAATAAATTATTTACTGCCACGTGGATGGGGTGCCTTGCCTGCCCTGTTCCCTGTTTATCTGGGGTCGGCACAGAATATTTCCTATTCCATTAATATCGGTCAGACGTCCTCCAGCCATCCATTCCTATTTTATTTATATCATGATTCATATCAAAAGATACATACATACATACATAAATCACACCAATCAGCCCCCAAGGGGTAGGCAAAGGCGAATTAAAAACCACTCTCGCCAATTAAGTTAGGTCCAATGTAATAGGTGGTAAGCCATATATCGGGCAGATAAATCGCAGTATATTCCTAGGTGGTATGAGAGGAATGCTGCTGGCCATTACTCATCGCTGTTTTTACATCCACTGGAGAAATGGGGGGTGGTGACAATTGTATTCTGCTCTGCCGTCACCACACGGCATCAAAAGAAAGGGATGGCTAAAAATGACAACTGACAGTTGTATCCGATACGAATGCAAGAGAAAACACACAGCCCCGACCCTAGATAGCCTGGGAACATTAAGCCATCCAGTCCCTTTTGATTAATTTCACCCATCATACTGAATAGGTGCTAATGATGAATGAATGTTTACAAAAGTGATAGAAAGGATCGTATCGAAAGATCGATAAACAAAGAAAGTGATTGAGATGAAAATATTCTAATCTACAGTTATTTTTAAAACACCAAAAACCTCGCAGGAGTAGATAGCTATCATCATAAGCAACAATGTTTGTTCTACGACTTTTGATGATTCGTAAGATTTTACTTTCATACAAAAATAAATACTAATTTAATTTACCGCTCTAAACGTCAATAACTCTACGTACACCTACTTGCATCGGCATTAAGCAGTACGTGGGCCTAGCGTAGCGTCGTCCTTTCGTTTATGAATGAAAACATAGACGTATAAATGTTATGCCAGTACAATAAAAATTTAAAAAAATATTTTTGCGCAATGTTTTGCGTTATATTAAATTCATAAAACAAACGTTGTTTATGATGTTAGCTATCTAGTCACAGGAGGTTTTAGGTGTTTTAAAAATAACCCTGTATACTGCTCCAGGTTTTACAGCTGCCGGCCGCCTGGCTGACACCAATCCTCTTTGGGCCTGCTTTTATTGGTGGTTTGCTTTCTATCGTTTTGTGCTACAAGATGCTTATTTGTATATTAGGAGAAATCTCCCTTAGTCTGGCGATCTTCGAATGAATCAATTTACCTTAATTATGCCTATTCTACGTAATTTTCTCTTCCAGACCAGCATAGAAGGGCAAATTCAAACTTTAAAATACTTCGCTTGGTGATCAATATACCTAATTCGTTATTGAATATATTATTATTATAATTATGATAAGTAGCGAGATTTAATGCTCCGTAATATTCCGTGGAGGGTCTCTTAAATAGGCTACGTCTTATTTGTCATTTTCTCTCGTCTTTTTCCGAATGTTTTTGTAATGTCCCTAGTCCATTGTTTGCGGATACATTGCGGCCCAATTTCGTTTTCTTTGGAAAAAATATTAAAATTTGGACGTCTCTTGTTGATTTAATTTTTAAGATGTTTTATGTTGTCAATGCGAGTTACTTTAGTCGTAGTTGTAATCGTATTTTTAGTAGAGGGAATCATGGTTTTGCTTTCTGATTTACTGAAAAGGCATACATAATCAAATCACGCCCGTTTATCCCCAAAGGGGGAGGGCAGAGGTATAATAATGATACTCACATACTGCCCTCTGTTAGGTCCCATGTAATAGGAGACTATTATTAATTGAAAATTGTAAACAATAGTAGATAATTTTAATTTTTTATTTACGATGTATTGAGAAACCAGCCATAGACACAGCCAAAGACCACGCTTTGTAAACGCGCAACAATGACGCATAAAGCATCTCCCAAATCCTTAAATCACGTTAGCCTAGCCCCTAAACTTTAGAAAGGAGTATTTTTGCATAGACGAGACTTTAAAGAGACAAAGATAAGAAGTAAAGTCTAGTGGCGCGTGTGTGAGCGAGATTGAAATATTCACGTTAAGAATACGATAACACTGGCTACGGTATAAGAAAAGACCTAAATCGTTTCAAACTAACAAATCTCTTTCGACATCTTGAGCAAAGGTCGTATTGCAATGCTGACTCACCCTAACGTGAACCATCTTTAAAATAATTCAAACAAAGCTTTGCATGCTAAAGAATTAATCAACCCGTGCTACGGTACTGCTACGAGTAACTACGACGTAGCTACGTTACTTGTAGCTGCTACTTGCTACGACTGACCTAAATTATCAGAAACTTCAATTTCTAGTCTAGTCTATTCACTGATCTAGGTATTTTGTGTTTTAAGCCATAGTAGTGACGTCAAGCGTAGTATTCTCAGAGGAATAGTTGAGTTTGTCTAAAACAATAGCGGTTCTATCGAGAAACGACGCGTTTCTGCCTCAGAACTCATTTCGGACTGAGTCTTCTCAAAATTGTATCTTCAAAGATTGCATTGTTACCAAATATATACATCGAGCGATAGCAATCTAATCAAACGCCTTGACTGCTTATGGTTTCTAGAGCAACGCACTGAGCATTTTCTATCGTTTTAGCTAGCTTTTTAACCGACGAAAAACCGGAGGAGATTACTAAATTCGTACCCGTATGTTTTTTTTCTTGATTCGATTGCACTTTCCATAGTCATACACAAATCACGCCTATATCCTCGAAATGGTAGGCAGAGGTGAATTAATACCCACGTTTCGCAAATTAGGTTAGGTCCCACGTACCTAATAGGGTGGCGAGCCTATTGCCATTTATCGGGCACGGATAAATGGCAATAGGCTCGCCGATCGCAGTACATTGCAAGGTGTTCAGGTGTTCTAAGAGGAACGCTGCTGTCCATTGCTCACTCATTGCTGTTTAAACAGAAAATGTAACAAGTTTTTGAAAAATAAAACGTTTGATGCAATAAAATCTAAAATTCAATCATGTCATGGATTTCTTTTCAGTTTTGTTTCATAGTTGGCACAAAATCCGTTAGTAATTAATTCTTTTGTATGGCTCCTTATGACATGGGACCAAACATTTGGCAAAATGTCAATCAAATCAAATATTTTTTTTATTTACTATTCTGACGGAACACCATTAGCGCTTAATCCCTCCTTTATACATACATAAATTATTAAACAGGAGAAGAGGTTATTCTTATCTAACGGGACTGTATACTCCTATGCACAGTATATTACTAGGTAGTATAGAAAAAAAGGGAGAATATAGGGAAATTGGGACATAACCCACCACGCTGGCCCAGTGCGGGTTGGTGGGTATTAACAACTGCAGATGCAGCTGGGACCACCGGCTTAACGTGCCTTCCGAAGCACGGAGGAACTCAAGATAATAAATTTTTGGTCACCCATCCGATGACCGGCCTTAGCGGATACTGCTTAGTTTACGCAATCGCAGGCCAAGCGGGCTATGCCAATGCGCTAGCGAAGTCCTCTTCTCCCTATATTCTTCTATCCATAGGGAAGGCCCGTGCCCCAGCAGTGCGGACATTAAAGGGCTGGTGATGACATGATAGGAAGAAAACTGCTGCCCATTACTAATAGCTGTCATTACTCTTAGTCGCCTTGTACGACATTCGCTAAAGAGACGGAGAGTGGATACATTAGTATTCTGCTCTGTCGTCACCACACGGCATTTATATTATTTGATAAGTACAGACAGCAAAACCTCTTCACACTTCCATAATATTGGATAATCCTTGGCTAAAGATGGTGTCGTGGCGAATGCGGAGAATGGCTATTATTCCTATTATCTTAGAGTCTTGATTGCTTTGATCCTGGTTTTGAACCCGGTGCTCTGGAATTTCCCATTCAAAGAAACTTCTTCGGATACAATATTAGGATTTTGATTGTTAAAGGCCCAGTACTAATAACGTTGACAGATTACGGGCTTTTAGCTGAGAGTTGAGTGTTGGTAAATGATGAAGCAGATATTTTTGTAATCTCCTCACCGAGTATTGTTTAAGTTGTCTCATTACCACCCCTTTAATGCCCCACAGCTGGGGCACAAGCTTTCTCTGTGGATGGAAGAAAATGGGCCATAGCCCACCACGCTGGCCCAGTGCGGGTTGGTGGGTATTGACAGCCAGGACCAACACTTTAACGTGCTTTCCGAAACACGGAGGAACTCGAGATAGTAATTGTTTGGTCACCCATCCAATGACCGGCCTTATCGAACATTGCTTAGTTTACGTAATCGCAGGCCGAGTGCGCTATGGCACTGCGCTAGCGAGCTCCTCTTTAATTACCTACAGCCTGCTCGTAAATCTAAATTATTTGATATTTCTCATAATAGATGAGATATATCGAGACTTTATTAGATAAATATTGCAAAATTAAAAAAATATTATTTCAAAATTCCAATTCAACTAAAATAAAGAGTGATAATTTTTATGGTGAGCCCTTTAATTTACCTTCTTCAAATACGCGAAAATAATAATAAAAACAGATATAATCATATATAAAGAGGTTGGGCCATAACCCACCACGCTGGCCCACGGCCAGGATTTATGTAAGTATGTAATCGACGAAACTACTATAATTCACAAGTATATAACTATAACTCACAAAGGACATTTCGCACATAGTATTTATTGCCCTAAACATGTCCGTTCTGGAGCAGTGGCTATTACTGAGATTTATTTGGAGACCCCAAAGGATAAATCTATTTGTGCGATCTTTTATTTTTTAAATTATAATAGCGCACAAGTTCAAAATAACCTGCCTTCTTTTTCAAAGGATTTTCAACCTAAGCTTTATCACCTTAAAAGCTAGTACAGGCATTTGAAAGTTTGACCCGATGGTCTATTTGAAATCACAAAACTACCCTACAGTCGCATCTACACTGAAAATGCATTTTGAACTCTCAAAAATAGAGAGAAAAGGTTAAACACACCTGGAGAAGTCAGTATCGATTGGATGAAGAAAGCTAATCCCCGCTTCAGGGGTGCAGAGTGTTGACAGAGTACTCGAGGTACCCAATGTTTTCAACCTCTGCTTGGAAACGTTTTACCAGTGCCAACAGTCTGCGCCACGTGGTCTATTAAGGGGACGGATTTAAATTCTAAAACAAAATCTGTTCACATTTTCTATTTTGAGTGGATACAATAAATAATTAATAAATACACAATTTCACCCCTATCTTCCCTAAAAGGTAGGCAGAGGTGCATTAAACACCCACTTTTCACCAATTAAGTTAGGTGCCATGCTATATATCGGGAACATAAATGGCACTTAATGGCAGTATATTGCTAGCTGGTTTATGAGGAATGCTGCTGCCCATTACTCATTCGTGTATTTACCCTTAGTCACCTTGTACATACGACACCCACGGGAGAGATGGGTGTGGTTTTGGACGGACAATTTTATTCTGATCTGCCGTCATCACACGGCACCAATAATTAATAAGATTAGGTTATATCGCTTCTTAATAACAAATGAGACAATTTAGAATAAATAAATAAATAATTTTATACTTACACCTATCATGTAGTTCAAAGTAATTAACTTTAGCACTTGTGTTATGGATACTAGATGAAAGACTTAGCAATATATTTTTTAATGCTAGGCAGGGAAGCTCTTGACGATATAGAGATGGAATCGAATAGTTGGCAATAGGCTCGCCCTATATTTCATAGGACCTAACATAAAAGGCAACACGCCAGTGTTATTTCACCTCTGCCTACCCTTTTGGAGAGAAATGGGTGTGATTTAAGTATGTAAGTGCCATTAAAATGCGCAGTCGGCTGTGTCGTCGATTGTACAGCAAGGGCTTAGCAGCCGCATACCGGTAATAACCGCTCAGCGTCATTACAATTACAAGACTTGTAATTTTTCGCTCACAGTCAGAGCGTGGGCTGATGTTTCCAAAGAAATTGCAAATTTTGCACTTGTTCACTATTCACGACAATTCCGAAGGAGACATCTGTTCAAAAGAAAATAACCTCTAGAACCTACACGAGTGAAAATAATTAAAGTAAGATTTGGAAATAAGCCACCAAATTAATAATACGATATGTGCAATAAAAACACAGAATATTACATTGTGTATCGAAAATGGACGAACGCGACAATAAAGTAACTGCCCCCTTCCCCTAGCCAAGTGGCCAATCTATCGAACGATTAAAAAAAATACAGGGAGAGTGATTGGCGCGTTTCGTGGTGTCAGTCGGATTTATTTTCGATAATTCAAAAATTGCTTCAGAGTGGATTTTGTGCAGTGAAAGTGGTGTTATTTTGCACAAGCGTCCGTGTTGATGTGCAATTATGCAGAATCATTAAAAATAAGTCTTGTGGCGTGTTTGATGTTGTGGTGAAGACCACCATAAAAGTGGTTTTGTCCACCTCATCAGGCACCGTCATGAACTCTGTTACCATTAAATTCGCGCCAAGCACTCCCTTGATGCGTTAAAATGTGTGACACCCATATTTTAACGCAAAATTCGTTTCATTCATATATTTCATCCGTTCATTATCTCATATGACTACAGATAAAATATACACTAAAGACATGGCTGTATGGGCTAGACCCTTTGCCTTCCCTAAAATATAGGGAGAATTAAAAAGACAAAAAAAATACAGATGAATTGGAACCTCCTCCTTTTTGGGAACTCAGTTAACAAAATGTATAAAGCTGACGTATTACGTAAACAATACGTCCGTTTCATACTTTTGTTTTCTATGCGTTCGAATAGATAAGCCACTTGGCTAGCCCCTTTGTTATGGAATGCTAGGTGCCTAGCCAGGAATTCTTTGTAGATTTTTCTCAACCTTTTTAGTAAAAGTTGCTATTGAACAATATTTAAACAAGTATATCCAGGAACGATGTTAATTTAGTAAAGAGTTTATGTTTCAAATGAATAGAATTCGTATTACTGTATGGTACAGTGAACAGCACACCAACCTACCACAAAATGTAAATATTTTCTCAATCGACTTTGCGCTTTACTACAAACAAATTAAGGTTCCAATGAAGAAATTTGACAGATTTGGGTGGCTGAGGTGCCGCTAACCGTACATTTGTTTTCGTTTTTAAAGTTAAAATGAGACTTTAATTGCGAGCTATTTTTGTGCGCCGTAAATACTTTTTAAAGGCTCAAAGTCGTAATGAAATTTTGATAGCGCAGACTTTTATTTTGTTGCAAGGAAATGAATAAGTAATTATTGTCTCTATACCAATCTGTGCGATCGTATTTTCTAATATATAAACATCTCAGTGTTTGTTATCGAACTCCTTGGAAATGGATTGACCGATTTTCCATTTCCAAGGAGTGAATGAAATTGTTTGTGTAATGTTTATTATTAGTAGGTCTGAGAATAGGTTTTAGGCTATTTTTAATCCCCCTAGGAAAGCTTTCCGTTTTTATAACATGTTTTTCAAACAGACTGTTACCTGTTTATGAGTGTAAAAGAGAGAGAAAGCAAGCTTTTTTGATTATACAAAAGGCTTTAAAGGTATCATTATTTCAGCTGTGTGGTGACGGCAGAGTATAGAATACAAAATTTATGATACCACGTCAATATTTCGCCATACGGTGTCGTACAAATCGACTAAGGGTTAGGTGAGTATTAGTGTAAGAGGAGTGTTTAAAGCAGTAATTCGGATGTACACCAGCATTTCTATTGTATCATCAACCAATATATGCACCCGATAATCGGCAATTGGCTCACCTTTTCATACGTTCCCCGACTACTTACTCGAGTTTCAAAATTGATTGCCTTCAGAATTAACCATTTCGACAAAGCGTCCCAATCAAAAAAAGATTAAACTCAACTCAATTAAACTCGAACTAAATTTGTCACGCACACAGAATAAATCCTTCCTAGTTATTAATAGCTTAAGTTACCGGCATTAAGCGATTAAGTTAACTTATCAGTGGGTCGGAGCTGTCATTTTTATATTATTACAGTTTGTGGGAACTAACTGGCCGGTGTCCCGCGGGACGCAATCCAATATATGACCGCCTAAAAGTTCCGAGTCGAAAAATCCTTTTTGGCGATACGTTCTTTTTTATTGGGACTCTTTTACAGATTACCCCTTCTCATTGCATCCATCTATAGGGTTAAAAAATGCCCCTTCTCACTGCATCCATCTATAGGGAAGGCCTGTGCCCAGCAGTGGGGATATTGATGCACTGGTATTTATATATTTACGGTGATGAGTTTTCTCGGGAATTTCTTCACCATAACCCATAGCGTACTGCGCTGATCCGAGATAAACTGGGAACAGACATTTATATCTATCAGACGTCATCAAGCCATCCACTCCCCTTTGATTCATATCATCAAATCACATCGGAAAGGTGCTAGTGATGAATTGATAGAAAAGTGGTGGAACCGACCATGAGGACGAACCAAGAGAGTGATTGGGATGACAACTTTCCAATCCATACTGCTGTAGGTTTTACAGGAGGCCGCCTGCCCTTTAACCGCCTCCGTGGTCTAGTGGCTCGCCCACCGGAATGAAAATCCAGAGGTCCCGGGTTCGATCCCCAGGGGGGTAAAAATTTGTGCTCGGTTTGCTTGGTGGTAGGACTTGTTTGAAGTCCGCCTGGCTAGCTACCACCATCTTATCCAAATCTGTCGCCATAATAATAATGTTAACAGCATTATTGTGTTTCGACAGTTGTGATAAGATAGCCAGCCCCTCTGTGGGTGAGGGTTCCAGGTGAAGCTGGATTCCATCTTTGGCCCTTATCGTCACTTACCATCTTGTGAGATGAAGGGCAAGAGCTTCCCTGTCTAACATAAAAAAAACATCAATCCTCTATAAGAATTTTAAAGTATACAGTAGTTAAACGTCTATGAAAGCTTTATTGGCACAAAAAGGTTAGGTATGAACGTGCAAGGACGTAGAAGGAGAGAAAGACCAAATAAGAGATGGACGGACTGTTTAAAGGTGGAGTGGATAAGTACTTGTTCAAGTATAGAAGCAAAGACATCACTAGGAAGAAAAAGCATTTATGGTATGAGCACTCATTTTTTCAATAATTTGACAAGGGAATTTCGTGACTTGAATATAAATTTATTTAAAAAAAATTAAAACAATTACCTAAAGAGAAATGCTATTATAATGTTGATGACTTTTAAAAAGAATAATCTTGACTGTATGTATTTTATTTTATTATGTATTCAATTATAATTATTTTGACAACCAAAATTTTACGTATGATTTAAATTGACAATTGTAATAATATAATGTAATTTAATTCTTATGCAATAGGCTCGCCACCTATAACATGGGACCTAACATAATTGGCGAAACGTGGGTGCTAGTTCACCTCTGCCTACCCCTTCGAGGATATAGGCGTGATTTATGTATGTAATTATTATGTAATGAATATTAGATGCTTATTCAACAGTAATTTTGTACGCCTTCTAAGGCAGAACATGTCGAGCAAAAATTGTTTAATATAAGATCTTTCATGTACACATGTTCCAACAAATAAATATCTTTATCTTTATCTTTATAGAGAGGAGTAGAAGTAAATAAGTTGTGCAGAGCGAGATAAGGGCAGGAAAAAGTAGACGGCAGTAAAACGCTTAAAATGGGTAACGTTATTTATAGACGAGACGAAACCTCTTAGCATTCCATGGATTTGCTGTACGGGCGCTGGGCCCATAGTATGGCAGAGAGGGGAGTCAGTGGCCGCCTGGGAGAGTCGCCTGGGACCTGTGACCTAAGTATAGATATTTTATACCAATAAACCATGTTTTTATTTTTTATTTAAAGACTATCTATATATTTATTTATAGACTATTTAAAAATGGCGTGTGTGACGGCAGAGCAGAATACAATAGTCACCACCCCCACCTCTCCCGTGGGTTGTCGTTCAAGGCGACTAAGGGTTAATAAAGACAGCAATTAGTAATGGGCAGCAGCATTACTCTTTACGTGCCCGATACATGGCCAAAGGCTTCGCCACCTATTACATGAGCCCTATCCTAATTGGCGACACGTGGGTGTTGATTCACCTCTGCCTACCCGTTCGGGTATATAGGCGCGATTCATGGATGTATGTATTTAAAGATCGATTCACGTCGCTCCCCGGCGACATCTGACTACGACATAACAATGTAGATTGTAGACACGCTTCCAAATCACTCCAGGGACCTACTAATTGGTATCACGTCTGCTTCGATTACATTAGCGTCGGTGACGTCATATCCTGCAGGATTTGGATTGACGGGCCGCGGTTCGATGAGACTAGATAAATAATTATCATTCCATTTCGGCGACATGTTTTGGTAATTGTGACGTCAATCATCGTGTGCTACGGCAGACATCTTGTTTGCAGCTACCTATATTACAGCTACAAATGACATATCCATGAATATTTTTTCTTTATTGTTTAGACAGTAGAGAAATTAACATAAAATGGTTATTTGACACAATTCAAACGCAGCAATATAAAAAAAACGGTTACCGGTTAAAACGGTAACCGTTTTTTTTATATTAGATTCATCATCATCTCGATCATGCTTTTGTTGGTGGTTTGCCCTCCACCGTTCGGGTGACTCAATGTGCTAAGTAAGCTAACACCGGGCAATCTCCCTTAGGGCCGGTTTTTTGATCCATAGTTAACTCAACCAATTGTTAAAAACTGTTACTAATTTAATTTCTAAATATCAGTCTGATAAGTAACCATTAGTAACAATTTTAGTTACTAATGTTACTAATGGATAAAACTCAGTCAGATATTGTTACAAAATGTTAAATATCAGTGATATTTAAAGATAAGTAACAATTTTTAACAATTGGTTAACAGTTAACTATGCATCAAAAACAAGCCCTTAGTCGACTTTTGCGACACCCCGGGGCGAGTCGGGGCTGGTTATTATTTCGCTCCCAGACCAGCATGGAAGACTCAATATGAAGATACAATACTGCATGTCACAATTTTTTATTTCAACATTATATTAAATGTTAGAAAAATTAGTACAATTAATTTTTCAAACTTTTTCTAACTACCATATTCTTTGTGCATGTATATGATTACCAACAACTCCTAATGTCATAAAAAATCATATAATTATTTTTTAAGTTGTTTAACAGATAACAGAATTTTATTTTTTGTAATATAGTAAATAGTTGTAGAATAGTATAGGACCATGTTTGCGTTAGCCAATAAATATATTATTATTATTATTTAAAAAATCAACATGAATTTTCTTATTATTATTATTGCCATACCGTGCCAGTACGTAGAGCAGTCACAAAGTTGTCCGTTGCCAAATTACACCATTAGCGGTCTCCCACACAAGTTGTATTACCCACGCAGCAACTAGCCGCGTCAGCTGGCGTTTTCAATGCATCACAATGAACCACGTGCTGATGCCTCGCTTTCAAACGAACACGGTGCTAGGTAGCGCATTTCATTGTCTATTACAACAACGCGACACACTGTTTGTGCTTACTGTTCACGCTATCTCTGTTTTTGTACAGAAGTTTTTGTTAGTTTATCAACTCACTATGGAGTCTTTTTGTGCATTTTAATGTTTTTTTCATACAGGAATAATGTTGGAAAATTTAGATTATGGTATAATTGGGTGGTAAATTATTTGTGGCACACATAGTTTTTTGTTAGATTATAAACCTACCTTAGAAAATAAATGATCCTCTTTTGTTCATTTGGGTGTTGTTGAGTTTGTTCGGAAAACTTATTTCTGAGTTTTTATTTCGCATTTTAATGTTTATGTTAAACAGGAACATTCTAGTTGTACCTTTAGGTGGTAAGTTATTTGCGGAAAAAGTAAAAGAGGTCAGGGCCCGTAGCCAAGTGGCAATCCTTTCATAACGATAACGTGTCGAAGTTTGTCACGATCGGCCATATTACTTTGGTATCCATAGCGTCTTAGCTTGCGCTACCAACATAACTAGGAACTTACGAGGACGATTTTGGTCACGTGATTTCACGACGACTTACGTCAACTCCCATACATTTTGCTTTATCGAACTTCGTTATCTTTGTCGGTATGTTACTTTGTCTAGGCCCCCAGTTTCTTTTAAGATATCGTTAGAGGCGCTACTAAGAGACCCACTTCAGAATTACTTATCGCCTCACTGCAGAATTGCCAGTCATCAGCTAAAGAACTCCTGTCGTAAAACCGTTATTCGCTCCCAGAATTGTCATGCCTTGGCTAATCCAGATGGAACCTAATGGAAGCTAATTTTCCATCTTTACCCTAACAAGGGCGTAATATTAAATCCTAATTAGCAGAGTTGTACAACTTTTGGGCTGCAGAGCGGCCATCTGTTGCTCTAGCAAGACTGTTGCGATATATAATTATTGTTGGGGTCAATTCGGCCGTCGGAATTTTGTTGGGTTTGCGATTAATAAAAATTTGGGTGTTACTACAAGACTTTTCGTTTGAGGTGTACCTTGTTCGGAATGTTGGGTTGTGACGAAGACAATTTGAACATTATGTCAGATGCATGCATGCGTTATCGATGCTAAGCGTCCCACTGCTGGGGCACATACCATGGAATAGGTGGCGAGTAGTATATTGCTAGGTGGTAAAATAGCGATGTTGCTGCTCATTTCTCACTGTCTTTACCCTTAGTCGCCTATTAGAAACAAGTTTTGAATTGACATTTTTTGTACAGTACTAATTAACGTTAATCAGTCTCTGAGTTCGGCAGTTAGACTATATTAAAATTTCGTCCCCAATAATAGTTATTTGTTATACGTGAGTGCAAAGTTGTTTTTTAACCGCGTGCTCAATTTTGATGACCGAGCTAGCGAAGGATTCTAAAATTGAATCACGAGCGTAGCGAGTGATTCAAAAATTAGAATCCTGAGCGATAGCGAGGGAATCAAAAGAGCACAAGGTGAAAAATCTTTGCACTCGAGTGCAACACGTAACTTTTCATCCCCCCCAACGAGGAAATTGCAAAATACAAAAAAAAATAATACAATCACAACAGTTTTTGTTTTCACCCAGAAACTTCCACAACCCCCTCCCATTAAGCCAAACACTCTCTCAACACCCACCCAGAAACACCCACAACATCCACACCCATCCACTCAGACACACCCAAAAAACACCCATTCACCCAGAAACACCCACAAACCACCCATTCACCCAGAAAAACCCACAAAACACCCATTCACCCAGAAACACCCACAAAACACCCATTTACCCAGAAACTCCCAAAAAACACCCATTCACCCAGAAACACACACAAAACACTCATTCACCCAGAAACACCCACAAAACACCCATTCACCCAGGAAAAACCCACAAAACACCCATTCACCCAGAAACACCCACAAAACACCCATTCACCCAGAAACACCCACAAAACACCCATTCACCCAGAAACACCCACAAAACACCGATTAACCCAGAAACACCCACAAAACACCCATTCACCCAGAAACACCTACAAAACACCCAATCACACCCAAAAAAACACTCAATCACCCAGAAACACCCACAAAACACCTAATCACTCCCAAAAAAAACCCAGTCACCCAGAACACCCACAATACTCACCCATCCATTCAGACACACCCACAAAAACCCATTCACCCAGACACACCAACAAAACACCCATTCACCTAGACACACCCTCAAAACACCCATTCACCCAGACACACTTCCAACAGCCACCCATCCACCCAGCCACACCCGCAACATTCATCCAGACACACCTGTAAGTCCCTAATAACAATTACCGTCCCTAATGGAGTTCCGAGACGGTCAATCAGCTTGAGTCAAGCACGTTGATTTTCTGTATGTTTTTGTTCCGTTGCTAGCGTAAACAAATCAAACAAACCTAAAAATCTTTTAAATGCTTGACTCAAGCATCAAGCAAGCATTGTAGACGATCAAAATGTTTAAAGCAAGATTGACGCCAAGCTGATTGACCGTCACGGAACTCCAAGGTTTTAACAAATTTATGACGTGAAAAGAAAATGGCGCGCGCAAAGCAAATTACAAAAAAAGTACACCAAGAAGGTTCCGAGTCTGAGTTTTTAACAAATTAAAATAGGTTGCATGATAATTTCGGCACCATGGAGGTAGAAATAAATAGGTATAATGATGTTTTGAATTCACAAACTCATTGCACACGATGTTCTAAATTCAAATTTACTTTAACCTCTAGAGGATAAAAACGGCTTTTGCACTCAGATATCGAAGAGCAAAAACGCTTTTTCCGAGATGGTGGGATGAAAAAAGTTTTTTTAGGTTATTTTAGGCTATCGGTTTTTTTACCGTGGTAAAAGTTATAAATATTTTTTTTTTATATTGGGACACCACATCCTACGGTATCTGTAAGTAAAACCGAAAAGTTTTTTTTAACACCCCTCCTACAATCAGAATGTTTGTTTACGTTAACTCGTAAATGGCTTTATACTACACCGTAAATTACTGTTTTACGTGACGTGAGCGACGTGAGTGCGTACGATGTACGCTTTCGCACTTTTTAAACTTTTTATCTGGTTATAAAAGTTAAAACTTTTTACTTCGCTACTGAGTAGTTAATAATAAATAATAACAGATATAATAAATATTTTTTTACTCTCACACCTATCATCTAGCCCGAAGTTAGTAGCCTAAGCACTTGTATTATGGATACTAGATGACGGCATAATTTTAATATCATAATAATTATATACATAAATGTTGAAAATATACTACATAAACATACACACAACCATGACTCAGGAGAAATATTTGTGTTTATCACAAAATTTGCCCCTACCAGGATTCGAACCCAGCGATCTGAGCATTCGACCAAGACGGCCGTCAAAGAATGGTGGACTGAAGTGGTCATAATGCATAAAGTGGACTCTATTGTACCTACCTACAATCCTAATTAATATAACACTCAAAGGTATGCGATACCTACACCAAAACCTTGAGCGGTATTGAATGGAATATTCTCATCCCAATCACTCTCTCTCTAGCCGTGTGGTGACGACAGAGCAGAATACAATTGTCACCACCCACACCACTCCCGTGGGTGTCATACAAGGCGACTAAGAGCGCCTACGCACTAAGTCCGATCCGAATCCGTGAAAATGTGGTCCGTTGTAGCCGTAGAACAATTTTTATGGTAATTTACGCACTACATCCGATGTCTGTCCGAGTTTTCTGGACCAATAATTTGTCACGGATTCGGATCGGACGTAGTGCGTGACCGCTCTAAGGGTAAAGACAGCGATGAGTAATGAACAGCAGTGCCCGATAAATGGCAATAGGATCGCCACCTCGGATCTAACATAATTGGTGGAATGTGGGTGTTAATTCACCTCTGCCTACCCCTTTGGGTCTATAGTAGCGATTTGAGTGTGTATGTATGCAAGTACACGAACGTGCCATACCGCTGTGTCAATTATCGTCTAAAATTGCGATCACGTAGTGTAAAGCGAGTTAACCGCGTTAATTATATCAAACTTAGCGCCGTTAAGTACTTACAGACGTACGGATTATGTTTTAAGCTGTCAACCTGAAGTTTACGCTAAGTGCGCCGACATGTGAATGAGGAATCCTGGGAGAAATCAACCCTAATTGACATTTTGCTAAGCATTTAATAGCAATTCGTTAAATTCGTTTAAAAGTTCCTCATCATAATCACAACCCTTGTGATGATGTAAGAATGAAGGGAGAATGGGCCATAACCCACCACACTGACCCAGTGCGGATTTAATTATTAGTCGCAACAATATATATACAACTAAATTGTACGTGAGATTTTAAAAAACCTCTTTTGTCACAGTAAAACTTCAAATTGAAACGTTCAGTTAGATTACGCAAACCTGTAAGAAAATTATGCTTTCTCCTCCATCATCTTTAAAACCTGATCTGGAAAAGCTTTGACCAATATAGATTGGAATATTGTGGAATATTGTGCCGTGTGGTGACGGCAGAGTAGAATACAATTGTCACCACCCCAAACCTCTCCCGTGGGTGTCGTACAAGGCGACTAAGGATAAATCAGTGATGAGGAATGGGCAGCAGCGTTCCTCTTATACCACCTAGCAATGTACTGCGACTTTTGTGCCCGATAAATGGCAATAGGCTCGCCACCTATTTCATGGGACCTAACATAATTGGCGAAACGTGAGTGCTAGTTCACCTCTGCCTACCCCTTCGGGGATATAGGCGTGATTTATGTATGTATATTGTCATCGCAATCTTTTCAAAGCTATGTGGTGACGGCAGAGGAGAATACAATTGTCCACTACTTCCGTGGGCGTTGTAAAAGGAGACTAAATGTAAAGAAAACGTTATAACTTGCAGCATCCCTCTGATACCATCTAGCAATATACTGCGGTTTACATACATACACACATAAATCACGCCTATATCCCCGAAGGGGGAGGCAGAGGTGAACTAGCTAGCACCCACGTTTCGCCAATTATATTAAGTCCCATGTAATAGGTGGCGAGCCTATTGCCATTTATCGGGCACAAAAGTCGCAGTACTATTTCTAGGTGGTATAAGAGGAACGCTGCTGCCCATCCCTCATCACTGTTTTATCCTTAGTCGCCTTGTACGACACACACGTGAGAGATTTGGGGTGGTACTGCGGTCTATGTGCCCGATAAATGACAATAAGCTAACTCAATCGTCGAAAAGTGGGTGTTGTAATTCATCTCTGCCCACCCTTTCGGGGATATACTAGCGTGATAAAATTAACTTTGTATTTAAAAATAACATAACTAATCATATTTTGCATAAATCTAGCCCGCCTTGTGGGCTTCCCCATACATAACAGTTAGGTCGTCCAACTTGATCCTATAGCCCCAAGTGCGATCCGAAGTTGAGATTTCGTGCCTCCAGTGACTTCACACCTTGTCTACTACAATATTGCGCTTTTAATGGAGTTCCCGAAGTTTATACCTGTACTGAGGGCAGCTCAGGAGGATTGGCAGTTTTGGTTACACGGTTGTTGTGAGTGGTTATGGTAAACTATACGCTAAATACTCAACATTCCACAAAATTACAAAGGAATTTCGGTTTAGACAGCCGCCGGCAGGATTAGCATTGCGGAGGACCTGTGTTCGATTCCTGCGCCAGGACAATAATTTTTCGGAAATTTTCTGACCTCTTTTAGTCTATAATATATTTATAAGCGATCTTAATTCAAGTAAAAATTAAAATTCAAACCAAAGATTTACCAAAATCACGGTGTTAGGCAAATTATCCTCATTCGGTAACATTTTTTGAATTGTTTTTGCCTTATTTTTCTTTTTATTTTTCGAAACTTTATGACCTTTTTTCTTTTTCTAACATCCAAAAATATTTAACAATTATTATTAACGAAAAAAATATTTTCGAAATATTATGATCTTGAGGCGGGAATCGAACCCGCGTCCGCTGCTATCCGGGCAGGTGCCTGACCGCTCGGCCACCCAAGACACTAATTAACTTGCCGAAATTCTTCTAACGTTTACGGACGCGGGTTCGATTCCCGCCTCAAGATCATAATTTTTCGAAATTCTTTTTCTAATTACCAAAATCTTTGTACTAATTTTTCTAACATTTATATAATGTTAAAATTAAAATCGAAAAGTTTTATATAAACGCAGTTTTTATGAGAGACGTTGAAATCAGCCCTTAGGGTTAAAATAGCAATGTAGGCAGCAGCGTTCCCCTTTCTCGTTCTCTTCCTAGTTTCTCGTTCTAGACCATCTAGCAATGTACTGCGATTTCCGTGCCCGATAAATGGCAATAGGCTCGCCACCTATTGACTTAACCTAATTATTGGCGAAACGTGGGTGTTAACTCACCTGTGCCTACCCCTTCGGGGATATAGCCGTGATTTGTTATTTATGTAAAAAAAACTGACCCGTGCTCGTGACAGCTTTAAGCATTCGAAGGCACAACGCGATTACATATTCCAATACGAAATTTTCGCAGTAGATTTAATAATTCATGTGGCGATGATAAATATTGATGGACGTTTTTAAACTGGACCTACGGAAATGCACTGAAAAACTATTATTTTCAAATTTCCTGTAACATACGCATGGTATGGAGCGAGAAGGCGCGTGGGTTCAATATCCATGAATGACGTTGTTTTCCGTAGAAGTGATGGTAAATTACCTATAATTGATGTATGTATAGAATGTGCCCACATAATTATAAAATGCACAACGTTTTTCACATTTTAATAACAACAAAATACTACTTAAAAATAATTACACATTGTCGGAACACAGCGATTATATTTATTACGATGACGCCGTGTGGTGATGTCAGAGTAGAATACAATTGTCACCACCCCAAGTCTCTCCCGTGGGTGTCGTATATACAAGGCGACTAAGGATAAATCAGTGATGAGGAATGGGTAGCAGCGTTACTCTTTTACCACCAAGCAATGTACTGCGACTTTTTGTGCCCGATAAATGGCAACAGCCTCACCACCTATTACATGGGACCTAACATAATTGGCGAAACGTGGGTGTTAATTCACCTCTGCCTACCCCTTCGGGGATATAGGCATAATTTACGTATGTTGATTTTGATAAGATGGTGTTAGCTAGCCAGGCGGACTAGGAAAAAGACCTAGTACCAACAAAATCGAGTACATATTTGTACTCCCCTGCGGAACGAACCCGGGACCTCGAGATCTTATTTCCGGTTGGTGAAGCGGTTAGACTTTAAATAAGTACTAGCTGATCCGGCAAACGTTGTATTGCTCTTACATACATACATACATAAATCACGCCTATATCCCTGAAGGGGTAGGCAGAGGTGAATTAACACCCACTTCTCGCAAATTATATTCGGTCCCATGTAACAGGTGGCGAGCCTATTGCCATATATCGGGCACATAAATCCCAGTACAAATTTATATTGTTAGGTGGTATGAGAGAAATGTTGCTGCCCATTACTCATTGCTGTCTTTACCCTTAGTCGCCTTGTACGACACCCACGGGAGAGATGGGGGTGGTGACAATTGTATTCTACTACACACGGGTATTGCTCTTATCACCAAAAAATTGCCTATGACTTATTTATTCTCAGACTTACCAATTAAACAAAAAAAAACATAAAAATAGCAAACTAGCCGTTTCGGAGGAGTGTTTTCAACAAACACGTGTGACACGAGATTTTTATTTGACAAATTTTGTGTATTTTTCTGTCAAATCGTAAATGTGAAAATAATTCCGTTTGTCTGATTGAGGGTTAAATCGAATGTTATCAAAACAAATCCAAATGCGGATGCGATTGAAGAGGAACAGGTGGTACAAAATTAACCCCCGGTCCTCGGTTAGTCCGGCCCGTCGATACCTTTCAACGTTAACCCGCAATTGGAGCTCGTTATGCAAACGCATTCCCCGATACGATGGTCGACTTGACCGCACTTTGCCTTGTCTATGATTGACTGAATGCCTAAATAGCAAGATAATCGTGAATTAAAATAGAATTAGATATCTTCTGTATCTAACAGCTGCACTTGAGAGTTAATGAGTAATTAATTCAAAAAAATGACAATTCAAAACTAGTCGTTATTCTTGCCGGGTCTATTAATTATGGTCTAGATTTAAATGATTTTTTTAACATACATACATAAATCACGCCTATATCCCCGAAGGGGTAAGCAGAGGTGAATTAACACCCACTTTTCGCCAATTATGTTCGGTCCCATGTAATAGGTGGCGAGCCTATTGCCATATATCGGGCACATATATCGCAGTACAAATTATATATACTCATTGCTGTCTTTACCCTTAGTCGCCTTGTAGGACACCCACGGGAGAGATGGGGGCGGTGACAATTATATTCTACTCTGCCGTCACCACACGGCAATTTTTTTTTAACAAGTACTAATTAAAGTTAATTGACGTCACTGAGTGCGGTAGTTATAACTATCTGGTGTTACAGTTTATCATCTTTATCATCATCATCAGCAGGCCCCATAATATGTTTCCACTGCAAAGGCACAGCCTTGCCTGTAGATGAAAAATATAGGGAGAATGAACGATAATTGTGGGTATTAACGACTGCAGATGCAGCTTACCGTGCATTCTGCAGCACTATGTATTTATTTATTTGTATTTGGGACACAATTGACCAAGGGAATAAAGCAGTGTCTTAGTCACGGGTGCAGACTTGAATCGCGAGGGCTCTATGGTTAGGGCGAGCGCAGAGAGGGTGTTAAATAAATGAATCCAGAGCGTAATAATGTTTAATTAAAAATGAAAATAATGCCTTTAATATTTTATTTTTTCAAACACTAGTAGGTACTCTGTGGCTTTGGTACACCAAAGTGTAGCCAGCTCACCCAGTATAATTGGCGGCATTCATCATTAAATTACTCTGTGACGTTTCGCTAAATGTAGCAAATTGGTTTTGACGGTGCATGATTCTTCAGCAACATTGGGCATGATGACACGGAGGAGGAGGCCTCATTAGGTAGATTTAATTGACGCCAAACGCGGTACTAATGCTAATGTATGGAAAACAGATAGGTACACCCCGAATACAGAAACGCTACTCAAATTTTGAGCGCTCCTTAAAAAGTTAAGTGGACACAACATGTCAGAATTTGTATGGAAAAACGTCAATTTTAACAATACTTAAATGTTAAGCGGGTTTCAAACTTTGAGGAGCGTTTCTGTATTCGGGGGACAGTATCAGAAAATGTATAATAATGGTACCCTATATGTTTTTTTTTATACTATCTCAATAATTATGGCCGTGTCGTGACGGCGTAATAGAATACAATTGTCACCACCCTCAATATCCCGCGGGTGTCAGACAAGACGACTAAGGGTTAAGACAACGATGAGTTATGGGCAAGGCTCGCTACAATATTACTTTATAATTTATTATGGGACCTAACATAATTGGCGAAACGTGGATGTTAATTAAAAAGCCTGCCTCTTCGAGGATAATACAGTATGTGGGTATGTATGTAAGCGAAAAGAAACCACGTATTACTACGGTAATCAATTAATGTTATATTAAACTTACGAGATAAATTATTTATTACTATAAATGTGAAATGTGAAACCACTCTTTATTTAATAATAGGGTTATATTCCCTATTGCTTATATATTAATGAACAAGATCGCTAATCAGGAACCGATTTTTTCCCATGGACAGAAAAAATAATGAACAACCGAAAAATACATACTCTTCATTTTTATATTGAGACACACAGAAATAGATATTACTTATTACATTTGCATGTAATTTTAATCAAAAGTTACACTTGACGTAGCTTTAATATTTTTTTATGAGAATATTTTTCAGATTTTTATAGTTTTGAAAGTCATTCACACCTTAGAATTTAAAGCATTTAAAAACACAACGACATCGCATTATATTCGAATGTATTCGAAGGCATCGCCAACCTTTTTACCCGGCAAATTATATAAAGTCGTTATTGTAAATCGAAGGCCCTTCAATCTCGATCGAGTTCTCGGGACAAACTCTCATCCCAGCACTTGACCAAAAAAAAATAAACATTTCTTTAAATAGGTGATTCTCTTCCCACTGTCCCTTTCATTGGTCTGTTTGGGTAACGTACAATAAGTATTGTTGGAGGGGCAGGCAAACACCCAAAGCTTTCTGTTGTGATCGCAATCGACTTGAATTTGATGAGTTCTGACAGTGATCAGTTTTTTTTAAAGTACTTCATGCATTAAAATTGTTGACCGAGCTATAAATGGAACGAAAACAATTTTGACTACAACCTTGGGGCATCTCGAGAGTTACGGCTTAAATCGTGTATGGGTTTTTTCGCTATTCGATTGTTTTCATCCAACATGCTCATTGCTCACATCAAGGTGGCCTAAATAAAAAAGTTTGACTCTTCAATGAATTATGTTCTGATAGCTAAGCGCGATATCCATTTGCCGAGCGAGAATGCAGTCTTTCTTGTACATTTCCTTTCAGATATACTCATATGCAACATAGAACAAACTTTCCACAATTCAAAACTGTGGAAAATGTGTGTTTGAAATGTTTTCGTCTTCATTATGTTCGGGTGTCTTTTGAATGAGGAGGTCGATAGCGCGTGGCTTAGCTTGCCCTGCGATTGCGTAAACAAAGCAATGTCCACCAAATCCGGTCTTTGGATGGGTGACTATAAAATTCGTGACTATAAATCTCGAGTTCTTCGCAAGGTACGTTAAGCAGTTGGTCCCGGCTGCATCTATATACATACATACATAAGTCACGCCTATATCCCCGAAGGGGTAGGCAGAGGTGAACTAGCACCCACGTTTCGCCAATTATGTTAGGTCCCATGAAATAGGTGGAGAGCCTATTGCCATTTATCGGGCACAAAAGTCGCAGTACTATTGCTGGAACGCTGCTGCTCATTCCTCATGCCTGCCCAAATTGCACTGGGCCAGCGTGGTGGGTTACGGCCTATACTCCCCATATTCTCCCATCCTGTGCCAAGGCCTGTTCCGCACGGAACAGGGGAAACATTAAAGGGCTGGTGATGATTATAGCTTGAATTACATAAATTATTCAGGCTTGATTATTATAACAATTAATTTTTTGTTTTTGTAATGATATTTTTGGCTATAATTATTTCGAATAGGGGATACTGCCGTGTGGTAAAAGCAGAGCATAATACAATTGTCACCACACTAATCTTTCCCGCGGGTGTCGTACAGTCAACGGCACGCCAGACTACCACAATATGTAAAATTTCCTCAATCGATTGTCAACCTTAACTTGTTAGTAGTAAAGCACAAAGTCGATTGAGGTAATTTTACATATTGTGGTAGTCTGACGTGATGTTGACTGTACAAGGCGACTGTGAATCCATGGAATGCTTTCCGTCTCTGCTATCTGTTGCTTATAATAGAGACATATAATTTGGTATATGATAATATGTCAAATCGTATGCTATTCTCGGATATTTTTCGCGCAAAGCCTACAAAAGCCACTCATTCATTCAATTCTATAGCAAACATTCGTTCCATCAATATGGCCGAGTATAAACGGCATCTATCTCCCTTTCATTCCGCTCCTCCGTCATCGGTTCATTATATTATTTGATTGATTTTTATTGTGATCCGATTCTGTTCGAGTGACGAGTATTCGACGTTGTATATCTGGAACCCAGATGTCGTATATCACGGCAGCTTACGAGTCGTTAATGCGTTATTTAAAATAACAAAGGTATTAATATGAATTAATCATTAATATCGAGAGACATGATATGATATGAAGGCGATGGATGTGAATGAGGAGATGATGAGTGACAGAAGAGAATGGAAAAAGAGAACATACTGCGCCGACCCCAAATAGGATGGGATTAGGGTAGGGCGATGATGATGATGATCGAGAAACACATGAATCACGCCTGTGTCCCCAAAAGGGGGTCCCTAAGAGGTGAATGAAACACCCACTTGTCGCCAATTAAGTCAGGTCCCATGTAATAATATTTTTTTTTTTTTTTTACACTCACACCTATCATCTAGCCCAAAGTAAGTAGCCTAAGCACTTGTGTTATGGATTGTAGATGACGGACATATTTTTAATATAATTATGTATATAAATATTGAAAATATACTACATAAACATATACACAACCATGACTCGGAAACAAACATTTGTGGTCACCAAAAAGTTTGCCCCTACCAGGATTCGAACCCGGGACCTCTTGGCCAATACCCAGCAATCTGAGCATTCGACCAAGGCAGCTGTCATAATAGGTGGTGAGCCTATTGCTATTTATCGGGCATATAATCGCAGTAAATTGCTAGGTGGTTTATGAGGCACGCTTTTAAACTAACTTAGAAATATCTTAGCTATTCCTATAAATATCGAGTGTATAGGCTGGTTAGTGTGCCTGCCCGCCTAGCATGGTAAAGCCATTTATCGCTTTGAACTGTCAAAATCTATGGAGTTTTGACAGTTCAAAGCGGTAAATGGCTATATCATATCGTGTCTCGGTGGTCATGCTAGGTGGGTTGGTAATTCGATTTTTTTCTACATACATACGTCATAATAATATGTCACGCTTTTCTCCCACAGGGAGAGGCGGGGATCGTAACAAGTGGAAAGACGATACTTACATACATCTTTCGCTTCATCCAATCTCATTAATGTCTTCATGCAAACCCATCGGTTTCAGGTACACTAAACCTGGCCCTTTTTCAATAGATTTTTTTCTATCATAAGTCATATAAATTCCAATAATCTTGCGTTACACTGTACAAATAGAAGCATACAATTTTACATTATTATGCGAAGAGCAAGCAGACTAATGAAATTGTTATTAAATGAACAAAAGGCGAACTGTTTTCACGAAACAAACGCCAAATCCTTTTTAGTCGTAATAAATTTGAGTGGCTTTGTACACGCGTGTATAAAATATCATATAAGTATATACTTTGGCGTGGAGCTACAGATTCTTAATGGTGGGAGATTGGATTGACGTCGTTACCGTAAGTACCTATGTTTGGGAAGATATTAATATTATTTTTTTTATTTAGAGCCCCTGTGCTCTGCCCCTCTATACGAGTAGCCAATCTATTCAAACGAATAGAATACACATGTATGAAACTGACGTATTACAGGAAACACAACATGGCGATCATCGTATCAAGCTGTCGGTAGAGTTTTTTTACTCATAACATCCATCACACCGGAAAGGTGCTACTGATGTTTATGAGACCTTTATTAAAGCGTGAGGTGATAAGCGTTTCATAATAATAATATAATAATAATAATAATTTTTCATTAAGCATTAACAAAACAGCTTATAACCGTTCAATCCGTACTGTACGAGGTTTTCAATTAGGTTTTACATTCAGCCGCATGCCTGACACCAACTCTGATACACTTTGGCTGTATCACTAACTTAATAAAAAAACGACATAACTCAACAAAATATTGTGCATTCAAAATTTGTAGCATGAAGACTTTTTTTAAGATACCCGTTTTCTTATTCAAGATATTTATGTATTTTCAATAATAAAGATTTTGGTGGCTAGAAAAAGATTTTTTATTTTTTTGTTTACTTTCAATAATATTTTTTAAGTATAATAATTGTCAAAGAAAATTAAATAATCTAACTGCCGCATTCAGAGACGTCAATAAAGGTTAATGATTACCTACTTAATGTCAAAAAATCACAATTCAAAACTAGTCGCTATTTCTGCCGGGTCGGGTCCAGATTTAAATGAAATTTTTTGACATTAAGTCCTCATTAAAGTTAATTAAATAAACGTCTATGAGTGCGGCAGTCAGACACTATTGTATTGGCTCCAACGTACGATAGGAACCGAATTTGACTTTTGAAATTCTTAAATTTAAGTTTTTTACTTCAATCTGGCTAGCTAGGTACATCATTGAGCACGCCAATCTAACTTTTGTATTTGAACAGAAAAGTTCAGTAATTTAACTATTTGTTGTAGTTCGTCGCAGTTGAGGCAATTATTAATTCAGATTTGGACCAGTTATGAATGGCAACCCGAAAATTAAACATTCGCTTTCGGCAATTGCTTGAGATATCTCGGGTGTATAGATCTGTTATTAAGAAAAATCGTGAGAATGTTCTTTTCGAAATAATCAGTATAATTAAGGGGATGCCTGTGGAATTCGGGGGCGCAGTAAACAAAGATTACTAAGTACCAAAAATGTGCTATAATATTTAATTATTTGGGATTAGTAAAAAACTTTAATTGTAATCTTGAGAAATGATTTTTTTTATAAAATATGTAGGTTTCAATTCAGTAAACTGATGCTGAGAATACACATTGAAAATTCTCATTATTTAAATTTGCATCGGATGCTAATACACGAAATGCAGGTGTACTCAGTAGGTGTTGCTTAGTTTTGTTGGTTTTCCACACTTACTGCCGCACTCAGAGACGTCAAATAACGTTAATGAGTACTTAACGCCAAAAAATGACAATTCAAAACTAGTCGCTATTCTTACCGGGTCTATGGTCTAGATTTGAATGAATATTTTTGACATTAAATACCCATTAAAGTTAATTGACGTCTCTGAGTGCGGCAGTTACTGTCGCACTCAGAGACGTCAAATAACGGTAATGAGTACTTAACGTCAAAAAATGACAATTCAAAACTAGTCGCTATTCTTGCCGGGTCTATGGTCTAGATTTGAATGAAAAATTTTGACATTAAATACTCATTAAAGTTAATTGACGTCTCTGAGTGCGGCAGTTAGAGCCTCTTGATTAGACCAATGTGTCTGTTTCCTTCCGTCTCGTGAAAAAAATTAGACGAAATCACACGAAGATATTGGTTCTAATTCAAAGGACGGAACAGTATTACTTAGCATTTGTCTCATTAACTGCCGCACTCAGAGACGTCAAATAACGTTAATGAGTACTTAACGTCAAAAAATGACAATTCAAAACTAGTCGCTATTCTTGCCGGGTCTATGGTCTAGATTTGAATGAAAACTTTTGACATTAAATACTCACCTGGCCTGTTTCACAATCGACAATTAAGTTCTAATTAGCTTACTTCGCAGATCATTTGACAGTTGTAATATGAAATTTATGTCAATTGAACTGCAAAGTAAGCTACTTCGAAGTTACATGTCGATTGTGAAACGGGCCCTAAAACTCCATATATGCGTAGTACCCTCCGTTATTTATGGCGTAGGCGCTATTGACATTTTTAATTCTGGGCTCAGAGAGTTTCTAACAAACTCCTCCGTTCCTACGCTTAGGTAATAAATTAGTAGTACTGACTGAGATAGTAAGCTAACATAATTTTGTAATTCTTGTTTGATTATATTCTTATGTGAGTCGACAACGTTAATAGGATTTAAAACATAACTGTTGTGAGCTCTTTTTCTTTATGTTGTGAGCTCGACATTGTTTGTTTTTTTTATTCTAGATAGGGATGCTCTTGACCTTCATCTTGCCTGGTAAATGACGGTAAGGGCTAAAGATGGAATCGAGCTTCATCTGGAGTCCTCAACCACAGAAGGGCGATCTTATCACAAATTGTCGGAACACAATAATGCTGTTAACATAATTAATTGTTTTTATACAGATTTTGATAAGATGGTGGTAGCTAGCCGGGCGGACTTGAAAAATGTCCTACCACCAAGCAAATCGAGTACAAATTAATACTCCCCTGGGGATTGAACCCGGGGCCGCGGGATCTAATTCCGTTGCGCGAACCACTAGACCACGAAAGCAAATTGGCATCGCAATTTTGTAATTCTAAGGACCGCGTATATATCAATCGGGTAATAGCTTATCACTAATCAAAATTAAATAACACTCTCGATGCAACATAGAATATGGATATCAGCGATTTTTTCATTTTTCTGCATCATCATTTATTAATTTAGAGATGAAAATTTCATTTAATGATACATAAGTGGTAAGATATAATTATGTCCTACAAGCTTATTAAAAATGTATTGAATATATATCACGTAAAGTGGTTAAACTATGTAGTTAAAAAAGAATCAAACACGTGACAGAAATAATAATCTATGATAGTAGTTACCTCTGGTTGAACAATATTTAGGCATTATTATCTGGTCCAGTCGTTTGTTTCTAATAATAACAACGCAATCAATGGTAATGTTATTAGAAAGTTGTATAAATAATTTTATATTTTCCTCCCACTGTAATATCACCTTGAGTTTATATAACAAAATGGTGCATATCGTTCGAATAGTTTTAGTTAACACTTACATAAAATACGCGCGACTTTATAAAGTTTTAGCGACCTAATGTAAAGAGAGTAATTCAGGTGTACCTAGTTACTTTTGATTGTGACTTAATTATCGATTCATAATCAAATGAAATGGTGACATTAATCCGTATCAATATAATTTAGCGGAAAAGTAAACAATTATTAGGAGTAACAATTCATAAATTACAACGATGACTTACTTAATTGTATCCGTATTAAAATAACTTTCTATTAGTTAAAGAAGTTAATATAATTTGATTCAGTAATTTACTAATCAAAGAAAATATTGTTTATCTCGCACAAATTGGATTGAAATCGAATAGTTTTTTGTGAAATAAGAAAGGTTTAATCGTATTTAAATCTAAGCTTTCCTAAATAGACCAATCCTTTAATAAACTTACCAATAAATTAAACATTTTTATAGAGCTTTTTAAGAGTCCCAAATTGGAGGTTGTTTATGAGTTTTAACTGCCTTTTTAAAGCAATTTTTCGTTGGGTGCAAAGTATCTTTGAAAACCTAGTGAGTACGTAAATAATTTATAATTTTTAACAACAATCATATACATAATTAACTTAAGAATCATTTTTTGCATGCTGAATAGTCAGCAAAACACGCTAAACGTGACACTTATTGCGATTTGTGACACCGTCTTGCACAATATTTTTGCAAATAAATAAATCCTAAAAATAAAACAATATTTTTTTTACTAAAAATTTATCAAAAATCTTCGATATTTCGCCTTAAACGGGTCGTTTACGACTTACCTCTCGAGGTGGTTAACAGGAAACGCGCGGCTAAAAAGTCGGCATAACTTCGTCAACTCGAACTCTGGTACCACCCGCGGCTCGCGCGAACTTTTCCAACTGAAGCAGTACCCGCCAAAACCCCGGTACTTACGCTCTCGACCGACCAATGGGAGCCGCCGTACGCCTCCGCGCGCGCACACCGACCAATCAGGCGAAAGGTGATCTACTCAAAACTTTAACACGTTTTTCGTGTAAGCACAATCGGATTAATTGTCGCCTAATAATAATGGTTGTCTTTATCGAATAGATAACTCTAATGGTCTGTTGGTACTCCACGCGTTACGCACTTGGGACTTAATGTATCATAGATGTGTAAAATAAGTAATCAAAAGGAAACTCAGATGCCGTTGTTTGTATATTATTATTTTAACAAATCAAAACTTTACGGAATCAAATTGAACAGAGTGAAATATTGGCTTAAATTCGTAATTGTTGTATTTTATTGAACGGTGTCCAATACCCGGAGCTGAATAATCAAAAAGTTCTCGTTGTAATTAGGTAGGTACACAGTGAATAGGACGTGGGTGTTACGAGAATGTTATGGCCAAATTTTCTTAATCGACTATAGTTTGTTTTCCTCATCTTCTTTTCCCGTTTGCACTTTACACAGTATACAATCAAAACTTTTTGTAGTTTGAAATGGTCAGTACTGAAAAACGGCAATTTCATAGGTAAAGATCTATTATTTTTGGTCCCCCATTGCATGATTCGTCTTCCATTCATATCGGTGACGTCATCAAGCCCTCCACTCCGATTTGATTCATATCACCCATTAAACCTAACCGAAAGGTGCTAATGATGAATCAATATATAGAAAAGGGGTTAGGACAGAATCAAGAGACCAATGAACAGAAACAGTGATTTGAATGACAACATTTCAATCCATACCGCTCAAGGGTTTGGTTTAGTCTTACCGGCCACCTGACACCAACCCTCTTTGGGTATTAATGTTAACAATAAATAAAGCACAATATATAAAAATTGTTAGTTGGGAAATTCCCAGCTAACTGACTGACAACGGTCAGCTTCCTTGATAGGATAAGTGGATATTTAATATCACGTCTGTCCTTCCAGCTTTATAAATATCAGTTACACAACCTAATTTTACCCCTTTGGGCTACTTTTCCCTATTGAGGTTATCAAATATTTTTTTCATCTACATAGCAAAGAGGCCATAAAATTTTAAAAAATTATTGTCCTGATGCGGGAGTCGAACCCGCGTCGACGAGTCGGTGACGTTAGTTACCAAGCGCAAATTCCTCTAGCCTTTCATTTCAACTTTGTAATTGTAAGCCAACGAAATGTACCTTCGAAATGTATAAATTAATAAATTACTAACAATCTAAAGGCAGGTTTTTTACATAAAACCGTGCATTCGGACGCTTGATAGATTCCTGCACCGAGATAATATTTTTCTTTCTAGCTTCTTGTTCTTTGTTTGTCTTAATGTTTGTAACATTTTTAAAATGATGAAATAAAAATGTAAATGAAAAATAACTTAATATTTTTATTAAATTATTTTTTCTAAACTAATCGTTTTCAGAATTGGCAATTTTTGTATAGCCCCTTTTTCATTGACTTCCTTTAATGTCCCCGCTGCTACGGATTGAAGAATGGCATAGGGAGGCCTTACGAGGCTCGGTGGAACTCGAGATAATTTGGTGACCAAAAATAAAACTAAGCGAATATTGCTTAAGCTGGAGTTCACCAACACTTAAACAGGCGATTAAAAGGTAACCGTCAGTTTTTAAAATTTTATCGTATGGAAGAACTGTCAAAAACTAACGATTATCTTTTAATCGCTTTTTTAAGTGTTGTTGAACTCAAGTCAGTTTACGCAAACGCAGAACGAACTCGCTAACCCATTGCGCTAACGAGCTCCTCTACCTATATGTATAAACATACCTATATACACAAATAGATACTTCAACAACATACTAGACAGGAGACCTAACCACTCATTTGTTTTATGAGCTAAAGGGATAGGCCCTTTTGCATATAAAACATGATGAGTGGTTCTCGCGACGATGCAAAACATCGTCCCAAAGTGCTTCTCTAGGGATACACGTATTTTAGTTAAGAAGCTACAAGTAGATTTACTAAGGCCTAGACTCCAAAATCTACTAGGTACGGTCAGCAGTACATCTAGTTACTACTATATTTATTTATATAATATTAAGAAAACACATACTTCTAGAAATCCATCCAATACAATCCATTGTTTATAGGTGGAAACCAGTTAAGTTCCCATCCCACTCCGAATCCAGATTTAGCGCCAGGGGGGGGGGGTCCGCATAGTCATGGTCAAGTCATATAATAGATTTAGATTAGATTTATATAGTAATAGATACAAGTAAAAGTAGGTATTATATTAAATTAATTAAATATTGAAATAAAGAAATCTACATTGTGACAAAAAAAAATATAAAAACCATGTTTAACAGTTTTAATTAGTGGTCCATCTAGGTCCTGGATATAGCCTGGGGGGGGGAGCGAGGTCATGACACCATGACCCCATGACATCCCTGCTGTAAACAATATATTAATAATAAATTTCAGATAACCTGGGGACCAGTCAACAAAATGATGATGGTGATTATTAATAATTTACAACATGAAAAATTTATTACAATATCTGAAAATTTCAGAAACTATAACTAAATATACTAACTATACCTAAAAATACTTACATAAATAAACAAATTAGAAATTACAACAACCCAACGCGCAGTGTTATACTCCGTCCAATCCTTTATGTTCTATTTGACAGTTCTTATAGTGTTGGGACCAAAAATGGATTAGTATATACGATATCGATAATGAAAATTCCCTTGTCACGGCGAACAAGATTCAAAATCTATTAATAAATGCATTTGCCGAAGTAACTGCCAAAAACAATGATACTATATTAGGAGAACCCAAAATACTATAATTTCGGATTGGAAAATTCATGTGACCTTAGATAATTTAGAAGAACAAGAATTTATAATAAATGTCGATGAAAGTCATGCCGTGTGGTGAGCGCAGAGTAGAATACAATTGTCACCACCCCAAATCTCTCCCGTGGGTGTCGTACAAGGCGACTAAGGATAAATCAGCGATGAGGAATGGGCAGCTGCGTTCCTCTTATACCACCTAGCAATGGTACTGCGACTTTTGTGCCCGATAAATGGCAATAGGCTCGCCACCTATAACCTAACATAATTGGCGAAACGTGGGTGCTAGTTCACCTGCCTACCCCTTCGGGGATATAGGCGTGATTTATGTATGTATGTCGATGAGAGTTCATCGAGTGACAGTGACGATTCATCATATATTGATTCAAAACCTTATTACGTGTCATTATAATTATATAAAATTCTATAACTGTTTCACTTCATATCGATCTATCTATACTTATTCTACTTTCATTACATTAGAATGCTACATTATATCTGAGTAGCTAAGCTACTTTTTTTCCCGCAAAAATTTACGCGAACAAAGTCGCGGAAACACATGTAGTTCCAAATAAATACAGATACAATATTGATAATTTTGATCGACATAAAATATAACTTTTTTCTTATCAAACGTTTTACATTTGATATATGTCGTATTTTTTTTTAAACTACTCAACTTATCTTAGATTAATATTATGTGGAATTAAGGAACGAAATTAGGCAGTTGTCACATTTGTTAAACCTCCCATATAAAAGTGATTTTTTTCCGAAACATCAAACTGCTACATTCTAAGGGAGCTGTCAAATAGAAAATAAAGGATTGGACGGAATATAGTGACCCAATTTTGAGGAGAACCTATCTCTTAACAAATTAAATTGTGGTTAGATAAAATTGATAGTGCGGGAATCGAACCCGCGTCCCTGCAATCCGGGCAGATGCTTAAACTACCACCAACCAAGACGTCCGTGGTGTCTCTTTTGTATTTCCTCGGTTCGAATTTGGCTGGTCCTTCTAGACTAGAGGCTCTTTTTTTACGCTGGTTTAAATGCGTTACCGTGTGGTGACGATGGCCACCTAGCAATGTACTGCGATTTACATGCCCGAATGGCAATAGGCTCGCGCTTATTACATGGGCCCTAACTGGCGAAATGTGAGTGTTGTTTCACCTCTGCCTACTCCTTGGGGGATATTGGCGTGATTAATGTATTCTATGTACAGTCAACGGCTCTTCAGACTACCCAAAACTGTCAAATTTCTTCAATCGATTGTCAGCCTTATCTGGTAGGCAGTAGAGCCAAAAGTCGACTGAGAAAATTTAACATTTTGTGCTAGTCTGGCGTGCTGTTGTCGTAGGTACATTTCAATGAAATATTTAGTACCTACCGACTTAACTTTTTGGATGATAAAAATAAACTGTACTAATCCCTTATCCAGGATATTAGATTCAATGTTTAATTTAATCTGAAATTGGATTTAAGATTCCGATACGTGATTGAGTTATTAAATGCGAAAATATACGTGCGAGGTCAATAACACTATTGTGGTAATCCTCCGTTTCTTGTTCGGTAACTATGATTATATATATTATAAATAATCTCTCCCGTGGGTGTCGTGAAAGGCGACTTAGGGCTGGTTTTTTGATGCAACAACATAACTCAACATAGCTCTAGCAATTGCTAAAAAAATATTACTAATCTTTAAATATCAGACTGATATTTAAACAATTAGTAACAATGATTTTGGTGGTTATCCCCTCCAGCGATCCGCCGCCATCTTTACACTTCACGTTGTAAGCCAACGGGTACCCTCGCAATGTAAAAATAAATTTCAAACATTCCAAAGCAGATATTTTTACAAATACCGTGCGTTCGGTTAAGCTTGGGTTTGCTTTATAAAATATTAGATTTTTAATTTTAACATTATATAAATGTTAGAAAAATTAGTACAAAGATTTTAGTGGTTAGAAAAAGAATTTCGAAAAATTATGATCTTGAGGCGGAAATAGAACCCGCGTCCGCTGCTATCCGGGCAGGTGCCTGACCGCTCGGCCACCCAAGACACTAATTAACTTGCCCAAATTCTTCTAACCTTTACACTTCACGATGTAAGCCAACGGGTACCCTCGCAATGTAGAAATAAATTTCAAACATTCCAAAGCAGATATTTTTACAAATACCGTGCATTCGGTTAAGCTTGGGTTTGCTTTATAAACTATTCGATTTTTTTTATTTTTAACATTATATAAATGTTAGTTGTTCTTTTTACATTTATGTATGATAAATAACATCTATATCCCCGAAGGGGTAGGCAGAGGTGAACTAGCACCCACGTTTCGCCAATTGTCAGGTCCCATGTTATAGGTGGCGAGCCTATTGCCATTTATCGGGCACAAATTTCTTGTTGTTCTTTTTCTAGCCACCAAAATTTTTGTACTAATTTTTCTAAAATTTATATAATATTAAAAATTTTAAAAATCGAAAAATTAGTAACAATATCAGACTGATATTTAACAATTAGTAACTAAAATTGTTCTTTTCCTCCCTGCCCTGTTCCCAGTCTATCTGGGGTCGGCGCAGCATGTTTCCTCTTCCATTCACATCGGTCAGACGTCATCAAGCCATCCACTCCCTTTTGATTCATATCATCCATCGCACCGTGAAGGTGCTGGTGATGAATGAATGTATAGAAAAGAGACGGAACAAACCATGTCGGGAGACCGATGAACGGAGAGATTGATTGGAATGACAACATTGTTACTAATGGGTTATTGTTACTAATTGTTAAACATCACAGTGTTATTCAATCATTAGTAACAATTTTTAACAATTGGTTGAGTTAACTATGCTTGAAAAAACCGGCCCTAAGGGTTTAGTAATGGGCATCTAGCAATGGACTGCGATTTATGACCACGATAGATACCTATTATATTAATGGGACCTAGCATAATTGGAAAAATACGGGTGGTAATTCACCTCCACCATACCCTTCAGGGATAAATAAGCATAGTTTATTTATGTATGTTGTACGAAGAACATCAGGCTGCACTTCGTATTTGATATTAATTCTCACCTCATATCGGTTGAAATCTATCTGTAAACAGTCTCGAGACATGTAGACGCCCCGAGTATAATGACAAACAATCAGCAGCTTCGCTACAAGCAGCAACCCGACGAACCTCAACCCTATTCCTTAGCAAGAAGCTCTATAATACGTACAATGTGAGGCTTGCACATCTTGACGTTTTGCTGCTAATTGGATTCAGTACTGAAATACACTAAATATGTACACGTTTGCTTTCTGTAATTGCTAGAAGTTTGTACAGGGGATATAGTCACTGATTGTGTCCCTATTACTTGAATAGGTATTGGTATTGGTACACAGAGCCCCTTTTAGACTAGTGCTTTTCGACGTGTAGGTCGGGACCCTCCGGGGATCGCAAAGCCTCTATAGGGGGTCGAAAGGGGTCAAGAAGCTCAGTAAAATATAAAAAATATTTTTAATAAGAAAATATTAATTAAAGGCCCAAGAAGAAGATACGCATGCGCGATAGCTCTATCTACTATTTCGGGAATGCGTTTAGCTAATAGTAAAATGTGAGGCGGAAACTTATTATTATTTAGTTTACCCTACCGTGACGCGCCAGGGAGTGCAATTTTATTAAAGTATAATAGGTAGTATACTTTTAAAAATACATATCATAGCCTGTCTCTAACCATAATAAAATTAAAATGTAGGTATGAAACCGATGTCCTTCTGGCGCGCCATGCCACGTAAATGATATGTTTCCACCCTAAGACAGAGGCGAAGGGGGGTCGCGAAATATTTTTTCATCCCCCCATCTCGGAAAGAGCGTTTTTGCTCTTCGATATCAAAGAGAATACAATACTATTCGATATATGAGTGCAAAAGCCGTTTTTATCCTCCTATCCAGTCTAGAGGATAAAGTAAATTTGAATTAATCAAAACATCATTAAACTACCGCTTCTACCTCCATGGTGCCGAAATGATCATGCAACCTTTTTTAATTTGTTAAAAACTCTTTGTTAAAACCTTGGCGTTCCGAGACGGTCAATCAGCTTGGCGTCAATCTTGCTTTAAACTTTTTGATTGTCTACAGCACCTTGCTTGATGCTTGAGTCAAGCATTTAAAAATCAAACAGATTTATATACAAACAGACAGTGTGTCTGGGTGAAGCTGTGTTTTGTTGGTGTGTGTGTGTTGTAGGTGTGTCGGGTGGATGGGTGTGTGTTGTGTTTGGTTAATGTTAGGTTGTGTTTGGTGATTTGGTAGGTGTTGTGGGTGTATCTGGGTGAATGGGTGTTTTGTGGGTGTGTCTGAGTGGATGGGTGTATGTTGTGGGTGTGTCTGGGTGGATGTTGTGAGTGTGTCTAAGTGGATGGGTGTGTGTTGTGGGTGTGTCGGGTGGATGGGTGTGTATTGTGGGTGTGTTGGTGGGTCTAGGTGAATGGGTGTGTCTGAGTGGATGGGTGTATCTGGTGGATGGGTGTGTTGTGGTGTGTCTGGGTGAATGTTATGGGTGTAGATATGTGGGTGTGTCTGGGTAATTCTGGCTTTAATACCCACAAAATCTCTCATATTATCAAATAAAACGTACCTACGTTTTATTATATATATATATATATATATATATCAGTGGCGGAGCGTCCATATAACCCGATTCCCAACAGCCGTACCAAACGAGCGAGCATAAAAAAATCATTACCATAATTCAAGTACAATACCATTTTATAAGCAAATAAAAAAAATCCATCAATATAATCTTATCATAACAGTATTAAACGCGCGCGAAACAATATGCAACACAGGTACATACAATTCGCTCCCGCTCTCTAGATTCCTTCAACTAACTCGCTAAACATCGAGTTATGGACGCCTGCTATACAGCGCCTGCACGCACACAGACAAGCGTAGTCTTGTCAGGCGCACGCAACGCGAAATGGTACCTAAAGTTTGGCTACAAGCCGGCATCAAGCCGGCATTTCGGCAGCCTACGCGCTTATGCATCGATACACTACGACACACGCACACATTAGTAATAAACTCCCACGAAAACAAGTTCCGTCAAAAGTAAATATTTTAGATCTTATTGCAATAGCCATAAAAGCGGAATTTCTTTTGTGAACTGCACTCAATATCGCGGTCGTGCGCCGCTCCTGCAAGCCGCTCCGGACCGGGTTGAATCGTCTTTCTGGCTGTATAAAACAAAGCACAAGCACGCAAAAGTGGCAACGTAGTTCTCCGCTTCGTCACTAGATGGCGTTGAACAGTTGTAGCCGTGTCCTAGCAGGCGGTGTTAAAAGTTAATGCTTAAACCATAAGAGGCTTCATATAGTTGTGGCTTGCCTAACTTGTTCATTCACGCCACGCCACTGATATATATATATATTGTTTGATATATTGTTTTATGTTGTATATATTGTTTTATGTTAGCTATAGTCGGTCCACCTACATTTCTTAAAAACCATATACAATAGAGATTAACGTGATTTTTTTTCTCGTGGTTGTCGTACCCTACCTAGCTTACTATGTAGGTAGGTAGGTACCTACAAATTAAAAAAAGTGGTAGCAAAGGGCCTCTATACTTCATGAAAAAAAATATTTTCTAAAAGGTAGCATAGAAATAAAGTCGACACCCGAATGAGATACCCTATGAATTAGTTTTAATACTATTGTGCAGATGGCACCACTTTACATTTTTTTAATTCTCCCTGTATTTTAGGGAAGGCATAGGGTCTAGGCCATACAGCCATATCTTTAGTATAGGTATTTATTCTGTATTTATATGAATTCATAAGCAAGAGAAATTAATAAATGAAATTAATTTAAAAAAAAATGTGGGTGTCACACATTTTAACGCATCTAGATAATGCTTGGCGCGAATTTAATGGTAACAGAGTTCATGATGGCGACTGATGAAGTGGTGAAAACCACTATAAAATTCTCAACATCAAAGACATCACAAGACTCATTTTGAATGATTCTGCATATGTCTTGGGTGGCCGAGCGGTCCGGCACCTGCCCGGATAGCAGCGGACGCGGGTTCGATTCCCGCCTCAAGACCATAATTTTTCGAAATTCTTTTTCTAACCACCAAAATCTTACTACTAATTTTTCTAACATTTATATAATGTTAAAATTAAAATCGAATAGTTGATTCTGCATAATTGAATAGAATATAAACATATTTCCAATTCAATAGAAACATTTTTTGAATTTTCGAAAAAAAACCTGACTGGCACGATTTAAATGCACAACATACTCCCATTATCATTATTTATTTTTTATTCAGCTTTTTTGGTGACTCATTAGAATATTTACTATTTTATATCGAATGTAAAAATTGAACTTTCGTTTTTTATCTTAACTGCGCATCCCTAATTACTGTCAAACTTTTAATAATCTGTGGTCAAACAAAACGGCAACGGCGTCTGCCAAAGTGCCGACGACATTGTCTTACATAGTATTGTATTCTATTTGGACATTGTTTGTTAGTTTTTTAGTATTATTTGCTGTCCTACAAGGCTCCGACTCCAAGTAAATTTACAATTTCGGTGACAAATTTGAGTCCAAAACCACAGGTGAGTCTTAGGTTATTTGCACAGTATATTATTTATATTCTGTTTACTATTCAATATAAAAAATAAATCTTAGGTTATCCCGTACGGTTTTACTATATTTCCGCGACTATATTCTTTTGAACGATGGTGAACATGGGGATTTCATTTACTTTTATCTTGATTCATAATCCAATCCAACCAAATATACATTCCATACATATCTGAGCGCTTTTTAATACGCAACACTTGAACCTTGATTCAAAATTTCCAATTGATGTTCTAAGTGTTATGATGTGATTCCACAACAATTCACGACAATTCCAGAATGTCTCAAGACAAGGAATCGCCATTGCCACCAGGATGGGAGATGAGGACGAGCCGTTCCACTGGAATGACGTATTTTCTGAATACATATACGAAGAAGTCACAGTGGGAGCGGCCGGAAGCTCCTGCAGAGCCGGGTGAAGTGCGCTGCAGTCACATACTGGTAAAACATGCAGAAAGTCGGCGGCCATCGTCTTGGCGAGAGGAAACCATAACCAGGACCAAAGAAGAAGCATTGGACACCTTAAAGGGTTACCGTAAACAGATTGTGAGTAATGATGCAACATTTGTAGATATTGCTACAAAATATTCAGACTGCTCATCGGCGAAGCGCGGAGGAGACTTAGGCCCCTTTGGACGTGGTCAGATGCAGCAGGCGTTCGAAGATGAATCATACCGTCTTAAAGTTGGCCAACTCAGTCAGCCAATAGAAACAGATTCCGGATATCATCTGATCTTTAGAACAGTTTAAGTTTGACTAACAATTCCAAAAAATATATTTTTCCAACTTTGTATTACATAATGTGATTAGTGGTATTTGTATATCATTTGACTGTTAAATTGATAATATTGAATCTAAATCTATTTGAGCCACTTCTTGGTAATTTTAATTTCAAAGTAATCCTACTTTGTTAAGATATTGTAATTCATACTGTAAAATTTGTACTTTTACAATTGCCACTCGAGTCTAGTGGATGTATAAACAACATTATTAAATGTGTCTTTCCCAAACTCACCTTTGGTGGAATTGTAAGATTTTACAAAGGCTATTAATACAAAGACAGTAATAAATAGTTATAAGAGGAACAATTGGATCTTGCTTGTCTATATTATAAGCAACAAGCAATTTTTGGTAAAAAATAATGCGTAAGTGTTTAATATTGTTATAGTTCCTTTTTTGGAGTATGCTATGGCTGCTGCCCTTGTTCAAAACTGCATTGTAGCAATAAATAATAACAATGAACACTTAAATAGATGCAAGTTAACATTGTAAAAGTTGTTTCATTTCATCTTTATTGTCTGTCAATAACAGTTGCCTTAACTACAAAAATATGTTTATAGTGACTATGCAACTTGTACATTTCTATATTACTTACAGTTTTCATTCATATTGTATACATCCATATTATCCATGAAAATTTGATTGCCGGGTGTACACTTAAAAGAACCTTGGGCACCTGAATGGTGATGGTCAATCCAACAACCATGACCAAAGATAGCTTTTGTTAGATGCCAATCTAACGAAAGCCATCTTATGAATCAATTAAAATAACAAGAGAAAAGGAATCCCTGCCCTGTTCCCATAATATAAAGGTATGGCACTGTATGTTTCCTGATGCTGGGCGGCTTCACAGTAAAACCTGAGCCAAACCTTGAAAAGTATGAATTGAAAAAATGTCATCCCAGTCACTCTTCATCAACCTCACTATCATCACCAACACTTCCAGTGTGCTGGGTGATACAAATTTAAAGATATTATTTATATTATATAACCATAACCACATAATGTACTATAAAGTATACTCTACTTTGTATAACTGTAACTTTTAGTAATGCCTTCTGATGAGTTTATAACTATTGTAATGTAGTATAAATTTTATTGTATAAGTCCAATTTTGTCAAAAAGTCTTATTTTCTAAATTTAACCTTTGCTTATATTGTTTGATAGTGTCTACTCCTGTGTATACATATTTCAAATAACTATCCAATTTAATTTGGGTGTAGTATTTTGTGATACAACTCAAATAGTATTTTTAATGAATTGTAGAAAGTATGTTTAACAATTTGTAAATTGTAATCAATATAAAAATTATTGATTTTTGACAAAACCGATCTAAGCTAGTAGCAAAATAAATAGATCTATTTCATTTTGTATGACTAAAAGGTAAAACAAGTTGAGTTTTTTCTAGGTTTAATATGTATACCTACATACTTACATCAATCACGCCTTTGTCCCTTATGGGGTTTTCAGAGGTGTTTTAACACCAGCCTTATGCAGCTTATTTCAAGCTTAATGGTAAGTACATTAAGCATTCATACATACACAGAAACTAGTCTATCAAACGCTATGAGACCCAATTATTGTATTAAAATAATCCATTTGTAGTATCGAAAGTTGATGATAGATTCATAAGGTATACTTATTGTCTAATAAAAATATTTCTGGTATAATGGGATTTTATTTCACGGTGCACTGAAATAATTATCTACGACGTAGTCGTGATGGGAAACCAAACCCTGTAAAATTACCATAATTTTCACTCGTCTAGGATTGTTGGAAAATCTTTGAAGATGAACATTGTATTGGAAGCCGTGTGGTGACGGCAGAGTAGAATATAATTCCCCCGATCCCCCCAGATCTCCCCCGTGGGTGTCGTACAAGGCGACTAAGAATAAATCAGTGAAGAGGAATGGGTAGCAGCGTTCCTCTTATACAACCTAGCAATGTACTACGACTTTTGTGCCCGATAAATGACAATAGGCTCGCCACCACCTTTTACATGGGACAACATAATTCGGCCTACTCCTTCGGGAATATAGGCGTGATTTATGTATGCATTTATTGGAAAAGGGTTGCTTCCGAACATGCTTATAGAACTCTCGTCTGCTCAGTGTTTTGGCCACACCTGAATAAACAGCCCCAATTAAATGCCAGATGGTAGGAAAACCTCCAAAAATAAACGAATCGGTGTAGGTAATATACTGTCATTACGCGCAAAATTATCGCTACTCTATTTCCACACGGTATCAATTTTTTTGCTAAGTGCCACACAGTTGGTAACAATTTTTTTTATAAGTGAAGCAATATTTATATTTCGCCGTGTGAATAAAATAGTCACCACACCCACCTCTCCCGCGGGTGTCGTACAAGGCGACTAAAGATTCAAAGACAGTAATGGGCAGCAGCGTTCCTCTTAGGCCACCTAGCAATGTACTGCGATAAATAGCAACAGGCATGCCGCCCATTTCATGGGACCTAACCTAATTGGAGAAACCTGGGTGTTAATTCACCTCTGCCTACCCCTTCGGGAATATAGGCTTGATTATGTATGTATGTATGATCCGTGAACCAAGAAACAATGTGTAGGTTATTATAGTTACATGACAGTTGTATTCTGCCGTCACCACACAGCATATCAATTAAAAAAACACTGAATTCGACAGTCTGCCTGCGAAATAACACGTGCTTCTTAATTTTGGATTTGCTTGGTTGTATATTTTATTGGATTGGAAACTTAAAGTAGGTACCTACCATCCATCAGCTCACCGTCCACTTAGGGAAATAAATGATAATGCATTCTTATTAAACTTTAATATCTCGCTAGTAAGATAGCACATATAAATAAGTAAGTTAACAAATACTATGAATAACAACAGTACTATTCTTATATCTCAGTCCCGTCTGCGGCGAACCCAGCCAATTTCGCCGGAGACATGGTAACTCCTGACGGTTGCACTTTGTTTTACAATATTTTATTTTATTGTTAGTTTCCACTCATATGGCACCAATATAACCAGCTAATCTACCATTACCATTTAGGTCTGAAATAGGATCTTTACATAACATTATAGAGTTAGACGACAATTTCCGGAGTTGCTAAACTGAATGCAGATATCTGATTTCCGTATTACAGGGCCTTTGTATTCTCATCGTTTTCATGATCGTTCCTGACCAAAAGTATCGTGTTTAAAGTTGATTCCTTGGTGTCTTGGGGCGCTGGTGTCCAGATAGGCCCGATGATAGGCGGCGATCGTTTGCCCCCCCAAGCGCTGAACTTAACCTTCCTTTTTCCGTCTTTCTTCAAGCTCACATCCAAGTACGGGTGCCCCGGTTTGAACATCTTGGGCAATGACTCCAGGAAAGTTTTGAACGGGAGCGCGTCTCTCATAGTCCTATCGTCTACCTTCGTGCTCAAAGCCAGGATCTTAATCGGGTGACGCTTGTCCAGAGTGGGTACGAATTGGAAACCGGCCAAATCGAATCGTTCGCCGGTCGGTGAATAGTTGGACACTATCCTGGTCAGTTCGGGAACGGACGTCGAGAATATGATCTTGGAGCCTTTAAAGCCGGGCTTGAGGACCATCTGCCCGGATCGCTTCCCGCCCCATGGCGAGAAGCGGACCCTCTTCGGCATGCTCGGCTCCCGGATGCCAGGCGACCGTTTCCAAGTCCACATCTCATCGATATTAGCCCTCTTGCCCCCCCAAGGACTGAAGTTCTTTTTGTCTTTTGGCTCCAAAATGCTCATCAAGTCGGTGGCGTTCTCGTCGACTGTGCCAGAGAAGCCCAAGACGAATGGACTTCCGATCATGTCGTTTTTCAAGTAAGTAGTTTGGTCCGTGTCGACTAGATTGGGAAGCCAACGCCTAGGTCTTACTTCCTCGTCTTGAACGGTGCGTCTCTTTCTCTGTAAGTCAGGTGGTTGTTCCCTATCCTCGTGCTGGTAAAACTCGTTGTAGCTCTGCACCTCTCCTTGGTAGGGCTCGGCTTCTGACCTTGAGGGTGGTAGGTTGAAGTAGTGGACGTAGGGCAGAGGGTAGTGCAGGGTCGAGTCGAGGGGGTCGAGCACGGTGTCAGCGCCGGGCCCGCCGGTGTTGATGTACTGCAGACTGACCGTGCCCAGCCATGAGAACGTGAAGATGAGCCAGTGTTGTGACATGATTCTGAAATAAAGGTGTTGTATCAATATCGGTTACCGTAAAGATTGTTAGTGAGTGAGTACATTCGTGAAATAATTTGGGGGCGAAGCTTCGGTAGAATAATTAAACTCAATAGAGAGATATTTTGAGCAACTTAGTAAAAATATTTCACTTCAAATTTTAAATGTCTTCCTACTATTTGCCCATTTCTTGGTTAAACCACAACCTCTTTGAGTAATCAACATCCGCCCTCAAATAGAAAGAAAATATTTAAATTCAAAATAATTAGAATTAGAAATTGAACAAATATTGGAAGTTATCCTACGTTCAATATTTGTTCAATTTCTAATTAAGCTTTCTTGGTTATGTAAGTCTGTCGTAATTAGAGCGTATGATTGCTTAGCTTTTAAAATTTCTCTCTTGGCTGATTGAATAATGAATATGCTGATGTATTTTTAATACCAACACTAGATCTGCCGCAATTTCAGCCCATACCATTCAAATAAATAGTCGGTAATATGAGAAGCTAGTTACGCTATCGTGTGATTTTTATTTCGATAGCCAATTAACTAATATAATTTATAAAAATGCATCATTACATTGGAAAATAATCACAGTCTTGATGCGGCAATGAAAAAGTTTGAAAAATCAGTCTTACTGCCGCACTCAGAGACGTCAATTAGCGTTAATGAGTACTTAACGTCAAAAAATGACAATTCAAAACTATTCGCTATTCTTGCAGGGTCTATGGTCTAGATTTGAATGAAAATTTTTGACATTAAATACTTATTAAAGTTAATTGACGTCTCTGAGTGCGGCAGTTAATGCGGGATTCCCGTATTAGATTGTGATTATTCACTGCGTTGTTGTGAATTGTGAACTTCCTATTTTTCTTTGTACCTCTTGGCCAATGACCACAAATTTGACTATTCGGCCGATATAGCTTGGTCTAGGTTCAAATCCTGGTAGGGGCAAATATTTGTGTGATGAACACAGACATTTCTCGAGCCATGATTGTTCTAGTCATGATTGTTATAATAATATGTTCATGTAGGTAGTATATTTTCAATATTATACATATTTTTTATACATGTTACAAATTAGTCCGTTATCTAGTATCCATAGCACAAGTAGGTACTTATGCTACCTATTACTTAGGTACTTTAGGCTAGATGATATAAGAAATATTTATTAATTATCCCTGAGGTGAGTCGGGTCTGGCGCATTCTAAGTAATTTTTTTACTCCCAGACTAGTGCGGAAAAGAAATATTGTCCCGGATGTTTTTGCCTACTTTGAAATATAACAGTTTTCGTAGTACATCAACACCCGGAAGCGGTGGGGGTGACGACTACGCGCTAGGTATTTGAACATTACTACCCGGTTAAAATATCTGTAGACCTGGTATTGATGTAGTCACGTCGATGTGTAAAACAAGTATCACTATTAACTTAGATTTCTTCTACTTGTGGCGTCCGTTATTATTAATTACTAGTTATTGATTTAAAGGTGCTGCGTTGGGAATGGGGAGGGCCTTCACATTCTTGCCAGATCTACAGATTTTTAACCGGCTAGTATATAAATGTTTAAAAACATATTACAAAGAAAATAAAGTCAGAAAAATTATTGCCCGTGATGCGGAAAACGAACTACGTGCTTATTGTAGATATTCTGCTTTGTCGTCAATACACGTCTATTAAAGTTAAGAATCTTAAAATAGGGGAAAGCGGCCCAAAGCTGTCATGTTGCCTAAAGCGGCTACTCTTGTGTGTAAAATTGTTTTCACATAAGCAAGGAGACGACGGATGGGAACTTTACTGTTCACGTACCCCAAAAAAATAAAGTCTTGATGCGGGAATCGAACTCTGAACTCGCGTCCACTGCAATCCGGGCAGGTCCCTAAACCGCTCAACCAACCAAGACGCTTGCGCGATTCCCTCATCAAGACAATGATTTTTCGAACTTTTTCTAACCACCATATTCTTTGTACTTATGTTTGTTTTTATCGTCCTGTTCTGTCTGCAGAATTCGATCGTGCGAACCGATTGCCTGAAATTCTATTGTTATATCACTACAATGTCGCATTGAAAGGAATGTTGTTCACTGTAATGCAAATTGATAACAGACTCAAGTTAAATTTAAATCAAAGGCGCTTCCATGCTGGCCTAGAGGCGTAAAAATAACGTAGAATGGGCCAGCCCCACTCATCCCATGGATGTCGTTAAATGCTCGGTGTAGGTAGACCCATAAGGACCTTGGGGCACCCGAATAGTGGAGGGCAATCTGCCAACAACAGCATACCCAAAGAGGGCAGGTGTCAGGCAGGCGGCCGGCTAAGCCAAAGCCTTGAGCAGTATGGATTGGAATGTTGTCATTCCAATCACTCTCTGTGTTCATCGATCTCTCGACATGGTCCGTTCCGTTTCTATTCTATACATTCGCATCTCTAGCAACTTTCCGGTGTAATGGATGCTATGAATCAAAACCGCTATGCACCTATATAAATTGGGAGAAAGGTACAATGATGAATATACCTAGAGACATATTTTATAGGCGTGATTTATTTGCACCATGAACCCACAATTGACAGAATACGCAGTTATCTGATAACTAGTTTTCAAACAGACCATGAACCTACTGAAATTGGTTGGTCAATAATTGGACCTCCTAATTAAACCTGATACGTTATTCCGTAAATGAATGCACTTCAAATGGATCGATCAAATTGCAATCAGTTCCTAGCTCAGAAATAAATTATGGAATTACGCTGAGGCATTAAAACTACAGTTCGAAAGAGAACAATCTGCAATCTGGTATACTAGGAAATGATCGCAATAGCTAGTGCACGGGTGTGGTCTAAAAGTCGACTAAGGGAGATTACCCGGTTTAGACCAATAAGCACCTTAGGACACCCGAATAGTGGAGGGCAAACCACCAACAACAGCATACTCAAAGGAGGTTGGTGCCGAGCAGGTACGCGATCGGCTGTAAAACCTAAACCAAAACCTTGAGCAGTATGGATTGGAATTATTTGGAATTTTGTCATCTCAATCACTCTTTCTGTACATCGATCTCTCGACATTTCCTTCTCTTTTCTATACATCCATTCATCACTAGCACCTTTTCGGTGTGATGGATGATATAAATCGAAAGGAAGTGGATGGCTTGATGATGTCGGACCGATATGAATGAAAAATGAAACATACTGCGCCGTAACCCGACTCATAGCGTTGTACGGTACCCACGTGAAAGGGGTAGGGGTAACAATTTTATTCTTCTCTGGGTACTTTTTTATAGTGTGTGTGACAAAAGTATCTATGTTACTCCTACTCACCCACCATTCCCATTCAGATAAAATCCAAGCATCAGTTGCAGTTGGCATTCATCGCGGGTAGAAATATGCCGTGTGGCGACGGCAGAGTAGATTACAATTGTCACCACCCCAAATCTCTCCCGTGGATGTCGTACAAGGCGACTAAGGAAAAATCAGCGATGAGGAATGGGCAGCAGCGTTCCTCTTATACCACCTAGCAATAGTACTGCGACTTTTGTGCTCGATAAATGGCAATAGGCTCGCCACCTATTACATGGGACCTAACATAATTGGCGAAATGTGGGTGCTAGTTCACCTCTACCTACCCCTTCAGGGATATAGGCGTGATTTATGTATGCATGTATGTAGAAATTTGCATTTAGGTTATGCCGTGCGGCTTAACCGCTATAGATTCACCCGGGATCAATTTATAAGTACCTTCCGCAGCATATTCTAGCCCGAGATTATGGTCTCTATCACCGTTACCAGCCATTGAGATCTTATTCTTCCAGGCCTGTTCCTAGTTTGGGGTCATTCATATCAGACAGGCGTCATCAAGCCATCCACTTCCTTTTGATTCATATCTTCCATCACATCGGAATGGTGTTCGTGATTAATGAATCTATAGAAAAGAGACGGAACGGACCATGAATGACAACATTCCAATCCATGCCGCTCAAGTTTTGGCTTAGGTAGTCCAGCCTGCCTGTCACCCCTCTTTGGGTATGCTGTTGTTGGTGGTTTGCCCTCCACCATTTGGGTGCCCCAAGGTGCTTATTGGACGACACCCGCGGGATATATGAGGGTGGTGACGATCGTATTCTGCTATGCCGTCACCACACGGCCAACGCACAAAACGCGAAACCACTTAAAATTCGATTCCTAAGTCTAATAAAGGCAAAAGCAAATAAACCAACTCCCCGTACCTTTATGAATAAACACCATGGCAACTTCATTCGACTGCTCAACCAAATTGATTTCATAATTTTGGCCAAAAATGAAATTGTCACACTGTTTTTAACTTGCAAATTTTGGCATTTCATCTCGATTTTTATCATTCGGAAAATTGCGTTTTATAATTGCCTCTAGATTTAGAGATTCCAAGAAAAAAATGGAATATAGTTTATTGTTTAATTAAAAAGGTTTTAGTTGCTTCTGAAAACAAGAATGTCTTTGTACTGGTGGTTGCATGTTTGGAAAGTCAAAATGAGAATACTTGCAATCATCGCCTGGCTGTGTGGGCTGGGTGACCACAGAGAGAATTCAAAAGTACCTTTCGCGAATCCAATCCGAGGAGCTCGATAGCGCAGTGGCTTAGTGGTGCGAACTAAGCAACGTTCGCTAAGGACGTTTATTGGGTGGGTGACCAAAACTATATAATATTATCTCAGGTTCCTCCGAAGCACACTAAGCCGTTGGTCCCGACTGCATATTTAATCGTGAACATCCACCAATCCGCATTGGGCCAGCGTGGTTGGTTATGACCCGTTTTCCCTATATTCTTCCATATCACCACCGGGAACGGTGATAAAATTGTAAAATTACATCAGGTCATCAATATAAACTGATATGTTAATAGATATAATATAAAATGTACCTAGATTTTGGGGTTAGAAAAAGAATTTCGAAAAATTATGATCTTGAGGCGAGAATCGAGATCATAATTTTTCGAAATTCTTTTTCTAACCCCAAAACTTTGTACTAATTTTTCTAACATTTATATATCGTAAAATTAAAATCGAATAGTTTATGTACCTACATGTTAAGCAACCTAAAGTCTACTCTTTGACTAAGTATTTTCCATTGTAATATTTCTTCTTGCTTTTGTAGATTTTCATTTTAACATTAGGCATATTATTATAAATGTTAGAATTCCCGCATCAGGGCAAATAATTATTCGAAATATTTCTGGCTTTCTTTTCTTGTACTGATATTTATTTCAATTTCTTACATACATACATACATATTTCACGCCTATATCCCCGAAGGGGTAGGCAGAGGTGAACTAAATTGCTCAATTTCTTGCTAAGTATTATTACATTACAAAGGCTTGAGTCTCTCTTTAAGGAGTAAATTTGCTTATGTTAGGAGAAATCGGTCTTCTACAACATTCACACGATACATTTTATGAGTGAAGCCTGAAAATGCAACCAAAAAATTAGATAATAGGAACTTTCTGACTTTGAAAAATTAAATTTAAATATGTACAACATGAAACACTATTAAAATACTTACCTCCGAATACAGAAACCCTGCTCAAATTTTGAGCACTGCTTATAATGTTAGGTGGGCAATACCTGCCAGAATTTTTATGGTAAAACGTCAATTTTGACAATACTTAAATGATAAGCAGGACTCAAACTTTGAGTAGCATTTCTGGTTAATTTAATAACTGATTTATACCCATTTCATGATTTATGGATTGGACTGTGTCAGCGTACGTGTTTATATTGATGTTTGTTAACTACCTAATTCAGGTTACTCGAAAGTAATTTTCAATAAAATAAATTCACTGTGCGTTGTTGGAAAACTTGTAAAGGAGATTGACCAGATTGGATCAAATGATGCTCAGATATGGGAATACCTGTTTCCCCTTATATGAAGGGATGTTATAAAATAATAAGTAAAAAAAAAACATTCACGAATACCTAAAAACTTATTTTTTATCTTTTGGTGCTGTAACTTTTTATATAATATATTATTGACGTTTACATTAAATATTATTATTATTATACTTATTCTACCTTTTAAGGATAAATCAGTGATGAGGAATGGGCAGCAGCGTTCCTCTTATACCTACCACCTAGCAAAGTACTGCGACTTTTGTGCCCGATAAATGGCAATAGGCTCGCCAACAATTACATGGGACCTAGCATAATCGGCGAAGCGTGGGTGCTAGTTCACCTCTGCCTACCCCTTCGGGGATATAGGCGTTAATTATGTATGTGTATGTATGTATGTACCTTCTAAGTCCGGCTTCGACCTCGCTAGAAAAATCAAAAAAAAAAAAAATCAAAAAATATTTATTTGGTAACTTGGGTTTGTTTACAATAGATCATGGTCGGAGCTACCTTTTAAGCAAAGGTAATTGCTTGTGCTAGGAAGCTCCGCTCTTCCTTAACAATAATTTCATAACCATTACCGAAAGTTACAATAATTTCATAATATCCCTACAAATGTGTATGTTTGTGTGTGTGTGTGTGTGTGTGTATGTGTGTGTGTTTGTTATATACATATATGTCTATTTATTCGGGTTAAATATCATAATTATCGTAATTATAGTCATCATATATGGGGTAACAAGGTGTTTATTAATTTTATTACAATTTTTGACTTACGAGACATTCGAGACTATCGTAATTTATTGTTTTTAACCACATAACTACTTTTTTTTTAGTTATTTTATAAGGTAGAGGATAAATATTTAGTTCTTTGTTAATTTTGTTATAAAGATAAGCAGATTGATAATTAAATTGTCGTTTAGCAAATACTGATTTTAATGGTGGATGTGAGGCAACGTTATATTTTCTTCTTTTGGTAATAAATGATGGATTATAAGCAAGAGATCTATGTTTTTTTAAGACTGTTTGTAAAAGATAAAGTTTTCTCACAGACAGTATATCACTCGTCGCATACAACTCATCAGTGGGAAAACGGTATGGTTTAAAAAACATTACTTTTAATAATGCTCTCTGCGCCCTTTCTAAGTCCAAAAATCTTGTCTTGCTTGCTCCTCCCCATACTGACACACAATACGCAATGATCGACTGACCTAGAGATAGGTAAGTATCATGCAAGAGACGTTTTGAGGCTACATGGCGTAAAGATTTGAATGTCCATATTAATTTTCTTAGTCTGTTCATAAGCAATTCCAAATGATGATGCCAGGACAGGCGTTGGTCGATTATGATTCCAAGGTATTTAGTGTGGGTTACTTTATTAAGTTTTGTACATAAACAGTCATAAATACGGGGGAAATTACAATTATGCAATACTAAATTAAAGTTTTTTGGAGGTTGGCTATTGTTGTATTTACTAAAACATATATAATTACTTTTAACGACATTTAGTGTTAGGAGATTCATATTTAGCCAGGATGCTATTCTAGCTAGTCCAGTTTCGGTAAGTGTTTTTAATTGATCCCATGTATTAGCTGAAAAAACTATCGCAGTATCATCGGCATAAGAGAATATTTTGCCACCGTCAATTTGCATGTTACAGAGATTATTTATATATATTAAAAATAACGTGGGGCCCAAAACACTGCCTTGTGGAATTCCATAGGTGACGTTAGCCTCTGAGCTAAGATATGTCTCTACTTTAACCCGAGTTTTGCGATTGGTTAGATAGTTTTCAAAGAGATGTAAAGGCTTACCTCTCACACCCATATTATGGAGGTTGTGCAGTAGAATAGGAACAGACACTGTATCAAAAGCCTTCTTAAGGTCTAAAAAGACAGCCAGACATTTTTTACCAGAGTCTACATTGTCGACAATGAGAGAAGATAGGGCAAGAACTGCATCTTCAGTAGATAAATTCCGTCTAAAACCGAATTGCGAGGATGATAGTAATTTAAAATTTGATAGGAATTTCAACAGTCTCGTGTTCAATACCTTTTCTAGAATTTTCGCTATTACAGATAAAACCGAGATAGGCCTATAATTTGATGGATCAGTTCTGTTTCCACTCTTGTAAATAGGTGTTATAACAGCTTGCTTAAGAACCTCAGGGAAGACACCTAGTTTGAAACAGAGATTGATGAGGTGCACAAAGATGGGGATTACTTCTTTGTTTGCTAGTTTCAAGAAAAGGGTTGGTATATTGTCCCATCCAGGAGCGCTTTCGGATTTCATGGACATTAGTATACTATGAACTTCGTCGGGGTCGGTGTCAAAAAGTACAAAAGAAGAGGGTTAATGTCTAGTTTCCAGATCTCTTACGTGTGGTTGATTTATTATAGTATTAGCAATTATATCCTCAGCCAAGTGCTGACCAACGGTTGCAAAATATGTATTTACTTTATCTACAGATTCTTGAGGGCTCGGTGCTATTTGAAGGAGTTCCAAATTACGCGACTTAGGAGGTTTTCGTTGGGTAATGTTATTTATTGTCTTCCATAATTTCTTTGGATCACGAATAGTTTTGCTTAACTGATCTTTATCATATTTGCGTTTAAGTTTCTTTATCATATTATTACAATAATTACGGTAACGTTTATATGTGATTTTCAGTATTTGGTTATATGGGTCTAGTCTAAGCTTTCGCTGCATTTCGTTTCTGTTCCTAATACATCTAAGCACCCCAAGAGTGATCCATGGCTTAATAATTCGATCATTCCTAGGGACTAAAGTTCTTGTAGTGTTTACTAGGAGAGTGTTTTGTAGGGTATTTATAAGAGATTGTGTGATGGAATTTGGGTCTTTGAGAACAAACAGCTCGGTTAAGGCATTGTTTTTTAGAAATTCCGCTGCTTTTATATAGTTAGTGAAAGATTTAATTATATTTTTATTATTTGTATAGATTTTTGTATGATTATTTATTTTTAGAAAGGTCATAAAATGATCTGTGATAGTAGTGGCTAATATTGCTATGGTCGCCGTTCTTTTACTGTTATCCAGTTTTAAAATAAAATGATCTAAACAGCTTTCCCGTCTTGTCGGCAACAGGTGGCCTGGGAGCATGCCGTGCATTGCTAACATATTCAGGTAATTAATTCTATTCTTACGGTCTTGTGTACGTTCCTCTAATTTTGGTATCAAATTTATATTTATATCTCCCGTTATAATTATATTTTTATTTAATTTGGTCAGTTCTAAGTGTTGATTTAGTGATTGAATGAAATCATCGGCGTTCAGTGTTGATGGTGATCGATAAATGCCAATAATAGTAACGTCATCTGTAGTGATCTGTAAACACGACGCATGGGACACAACTATTTCTTTGATGGCAGCTTTGTGTTTATTATGAATAAAAACAACCACTCCATCGGCCATATTTAAATGGTTAGTAGTGTAAAATACTGTGTAGTGCGTTAACTGAGGAATATTTTTATCTTTATTAAGTCTGCATTCGGTTAAAATAATCAAGTCTGTCTCAAAGTTCAATTGATTTAAGTGCAATTTTAAGTCATCTAAATTAGAATAAATGCTCCGAATGTTCTGAGCAACTATAGTAAAATCAGATTTGTCTACAGTAATTTGTTTAACAAAATCTTCAAATTTGGATTCATATGCTTGGGCTATTTTGAAGTTGTCTATTTCTTTCAAATTGTTTAGGGAGCTATCCATAATTATATGTAATAGAGATTCGTGCTATTTTTATATATTTGGCATTTACTATTATAGTAATTATGTGTGTGACGTGTGTGTGATTTTAAGTATGTTTGTGTGACGTATTGGAAATTTGAATATTTTTGTGTGATTCTAAAATACTTAACTAAAAATAGCAACAGTAGTATGTAACAAGTAGGATTTACAATTAAAATTAAAAATAAAAACTTAAATAAGCTGAAATTAACAATAGCTACCAACACACTTAGTCATGCTAACATTAAGTTATGTACCTGAGCTTCATTTCTAACTAAGATAATTGACGAGTTCTCATCTTTCCGGAGATACACCCGACCATACGATGTCCAACAAAATTTGAAGCCCTTCGATTTGGCAAGGTCTCGTGCCACAAAGTGCAATCTGGCTCCTTTTGCAGTCAGTCGTTCTGAGATAAATACAGCGGTCTCTTCGGTTTTGGTTGCCCCTAAATGCTTTGCACGAAGTTTCTCACGATTCTTGAGGTTGAAGATTTTGACAGTTTTTAGTAGTTCTGTTTTCAACATCGTAGATGATAGTTCGACTATAATTGGTGTATTTGTATTAACGTCTCTTTTCCCCTGTATTCTATAAATGTCTTGAATATCCTCTTTCTTTGTATTACAGTTAAGGGTTTTCGATAAACATAATACCATATTTATCAGGTCCTCTTTCGATTCTTTAGGTAATTTAGGCATATTTTTTATTTCTATATTAGACTTGCGATTTTCACGTTGCAAGTCTTCTATCTTATCTTCTAAAGTTACAATGTAGTCTCTGTCTTTTTTTGTCTGGACTTCTAGTTGTTCCAATTTCTTCCTCAAGTCTTCATTTTGAGCTGTGAGGAAAGCAAGACAGCTTTCTATGTTGTTGTGTGTCTGTTTTATCTCTATTTGCGCACTGGTAATTTTTTTCAGTTCATCTTGTTGTGGTGTTAGTAGTGTCGTGATCATATTCTTTATTTCCGTCTTAAAATCGTTAAATTCATCTTCAAATTCGTGCTGTCTACTTCTCTTTTGACGTCGGCTAACAAAAGTTGTCGCTGACGTACGGTCCCCGGTTCCTTCAGTGTTATAGGCTTCCATCTTGTCAACGTTGGGTTCTGACATACTTTGAGATTTATTTAATGTTGGGGAGCGTTGTATATTTGGCATCGCGTAGGGCTACTGGGTTATGAGAAGTAGGATAAGAAAAAATAATAAAATTTGTATTATTATACCTTGTCCGGCGATCCAGTGAAAAATATTCTTGGGCCAATTCCTTAAAACTTGCCGCTATCGTTTCCGCCTTTAAATTGTACCATACACCAAACTAGTAAAATAGTACGCACGACGACTCATTCGCAGCAGCTCCTTTATATTGTATCGGTGCGTACGCAGCGTAGCTCAGTAAATTGATGTTGTCTCTGTAGCTGTCCTTTTCTGCCTCGGGCGGGTCTGAGTAGTTCTCGCGTGCTATGGGCGCCTGGTACTTGTACGTATTTTACGGCACTTATTTTTGAATTAAATTGGTTATTAAAAAAAAAAATAATTATGAACAAATTTTGTCAACGGTTCCACACGTCTTAACGCTTTCGCGGTCCGGGGGGAAGAGGAGGGGTGAGGCTAGACTCACTAGAAGTAAGTTTTTTTGTAAACTCTGTACGAACGTTTTTATTAGGGAATAGCCAGTCAGTCTTTAGACGTACCATCATTATATCAGGGGCATTCTGAGGCCTACATAAATATAACTAAAAATTAACGATTGATTGAATATATTCCATTGATTATATTATACCGTAATTTTTTTTAAAGCTGTTTTCGTCAATTCTATTCGATTTTTCTCAATATTCCTCGGATAGATCCTGATGCGCTTTGGGTTAAGGACAAGTATTACCCTAAGGAATATTATGCACTATGATCCAATGTTGGGCGGCACTTGGTTCAACGTCCATACAAAAATGGTCAATCTCTTTTACCAACCAATAAACCAAATATTTCCATTAAATCTTCTAAAATTCTATTAATATATTTAATCTTGTATATTTCTATCTTAATAACTGCTTTCTTTCTTATATGTTGTTAAATTATAAATCAATAAATCACAATGAATTTACTACTGACCCAAAGTGAATGCAGATAACTATAATAAATCAATAACAAAACGATTTCAGCTTTCAAAACAAAGCTTTAAGTTATTTTCACAACATATTAAGTTACACATTAAGTGCGTGTATTTGGCTCTTGCTACTTAATAAACCGACTTATTTCAGACAGAATTTGTTCCCTGTTTAATCTAATCAACAGCGAACACCGTTTAATCTAAAAACACGTTTAGATAATCTAAATAAGAATATGTGAGAAGCTTTTTGTATTTTTCTTTATGCTTTTTATCCGTATTGTAGAGCAACGAGGAAGTCGCCGACTTTAGTTTATTTAGTATAGTCGACAAACTGATTTGTGCTAAAGAATATCATTGCACTTTAATGTCCCCACTGCCGCACTCAGATACGTCAATTATCGTTAATGAGTAGATACTTATTATTAAAAAAATTCATTTAAATTTAGACCATAGACCCGGCAAGAACAGCGAATATACAGGGCGTCCCACGGCTATGCCACACGGAGGGAAACTATATTAAATATTGAACGTAGGATATTTCACTAAAACAAGACATCGTTTTATTTTTAATAATAAGTAGAACTGCATTCACAGATTTTTAAAAAATCGCCTACCTCAACCGGGAATCGAACCCGCCAAATGTGATAGAAAAATTACATGTATTTTATAATAGCGTTTGAAAGGGCTACTCATAAGCATTATTTTTTCCTAAATAACCTAGCATATTAAATGAAACTAAGATCATCAAATTTTTAGAAAAAGTTCGAAAAATTATTATCTTGATGCGGGAATCGAACCCGCGTCCACTGAAATCCGGGCAGGTGCCTAAACCGTTTTTTCGAACTATTTCTAACCATCATATTCTTTGTGTTTGTTTTGTTATTCTTAATGCGATTTCAATAGAACGTCTTTAAAAAAATTTCGTATTTAACAAACCATCAGATCCATTATAATGATAAGGAACGCGGATGATAAGGAAATCTCAATTTAGACCGCTTTAACTTTTATTTTGCATGATAATTTATTTATAAATATTATTGTGGTACTTAATAACTTTTTAGATAATAATGGAAATGAGCAGTCTTTCGAAAATAGGTTTTTGTTAGTTACAAACTATTGTATCTCAAGTATTTCACTTGGTGGTTGGATGCATAAATTAAAAAAATAATTTGTGATTCGAAAGATACGCCTTCAACCAAAAGTTTTGGGCAGTATAAGAGTATTTTACTTAATCTGAAAAATATTTTGCCCTTCAATTAAATTTTCCGAGTTTGATTACTTACATTTAAATACTTTTAATTAGAATCTAATTTGTGATAATTTACATATATTAAAAGTCTAAAAAACTACACTGTCTGTGGTTCCAGCTAATGAAAATATATAAATTTTGCTTAGTACACAATTATCTACAAAGTTACGTACATTAAAAAAAAAATAGAAAAAAAAATTATTAATTAGCGTCCATTATTTAGTATACTATTATTATTTTATTCAGAACATTTTTAAACACTGGAGCACTGGTCTTTTTTTATTTATCAGAGGAATAATTTAATAAATGAAAAAAGGTTTTGCTATTTTTTATTAATTTAGAAAAAATTGAGATATATTTTGTTATTATTTCACCTGCTTCTATTGCTTACTATATAATTATTTTATTCAGATTTTTTTTAAACACTTGTACGTGTATTTTTTTAACAAAAGCTCTTAGAGGAATAATAAAATAATTAAAACTAGCATCTTACCTCATTTAAAGTAGCAGCATAACCACCCTGTTGCACTGATAAATAAAACTTTATTTTAAATTTATTGAAAATAAATAAATGACACTATACTTTTAGGAGTGTGTTCGCTGACAATGGCGGGTGGTATGCCGCGCCGCGTCCTCCGCGACAGAATATATATACACCCTTAGCCGGGGTAACGTCAGCAGAACCTCAATTAATCAGAATCCTACGTTTTTTCTTAGCAACGATAACATTCACTTGATAGCTGTGCAAATAGTCAGAGGAAGATGTAACTTTATTACGAGTCGGGGGACGAAATTGAAATACAGGAGGTTGACGAATTTGTGCGATTAACTTTTTAATCTAATATAAAAAGTCTCGTGTCACAGTGTTTGTTAACAAACTACTCCAAAACGGCGGAATCAGAAAATCAGTGGGAATGTATCATGCCCACTGATATTTTTTGTTGTGCTTAGTTAGTATAGCGTAGTTCTAGTAATATATAGAGAGATTGGGTGATTAACTCGGGCATTATTATTTTATAATATATTTAAACATTACTATTATCTTAACAACACTTTAACGCACTGCTGGAGCACAGACCTACACTGCGGTAAAATATTTTAGTTTTTGAAAAGTAGAATGATAAAACGCCTAAAAACAAAATTGTTACTACACTTTCAGCCATTATGGCGAGAGACAAATAAATGTAAACAATCTTGATGTCTCTTTTAATAAAAATACAAAAATAAGTATGTGTAATACCTATTTTTTCTATGTCATCGTTTTAATTTTCTAAAATAGGTTATATGAATTTTAAAATACATCTTATTATTTCTAAATGCGTTTCGTCGATAAAGAAATATATTAACGTTGTTTAAGTTTTGTCTCACGTTGTAATGGCTGGCGATAGTCAATATTTTTTTAAGCTGAGCTAAAGCTGCTCATTGAATGGATCTCCAAAAAATATTTTATCACGTGTTCCTCCGTAGACTGAATAGGTATAAGGAACGGCTGAATCTGCGGTCGTTAGTACCTATTCTTCGATGTCATTAAGACATCCGATGATGAGTAATAAAATGGTTGAATCTAGGGACTCACACACAACTCAAAAATAAGTTATAAACATCGATAAATGATGTCTAAACTGACTTTTGCAATTAAACACTATTTTGTGTTCTCTTGGTGACAAACGAATACCTTGAATCGCAAGTTTTGAACTATTCCGTTGCTGTCGCTACCTGGCGATAGCCAACTGTTGAATTACAATGGGACATTTGTGCCGTAGGACGAAACGTCTCTCTTGTCCAATTATTTTATATTCATTACGTTCCCGTATCATTTCCTACTGTGCACTATCAGCTTTCCAATCAACTATGACCCTTATGTTTTGAGCCGTAAGAAATAACAAGACGAGATTTTAAAATGAATCCCCTCTGTAAAGGGTTCTGGCATAACTAGATATCTGTAACAAGCCTTAAGGTTGCAGGGAAATATGTATTGACATTGGAAAAGTTGCATTATTAGAATGAGGAAGGCTTGGATGTGTAATAATGCAAAATAAACATGTCGTGACATGACAATCCGCTCAACAGTCACAACAATTCATCTAGTGGGTTCAGTCAACAGCCATTTTTATCGTAAAATTAATTTTATGAATGTTGATTTGTTTCTTGTATGGTTACTCTGTTTTTGATTAGGGCAGCTAAATGTTCAATCGATTGTTTACAGAGTTTTCGTTGCTCTAATCTCTAGTTTGTTCTGTAGATATCTGTCCAGGGCTTGGATGAGCCTTGAATTTTTTTTTGTGTGTAATTCATACATATATACATAAATCACGCCTATATCCCCGAAGGGCAAGGCAGAGGTGAACTAGCACCCACGTTTCGCCAATTATGTCAGGTCCCATGTAATAGATGGCGAGCCTATTGCCATTTATCGGGCACAAAAGTCGCAGTTTATTGCTAGGTGGTAGGTATAAGAGGAACGCTGCTACCCATTCCTCATCACCACGGGAGAGATTTGGGGTGGCATATATAAAATCGCTACCTACTACTGCCCGGCTAGCATGAACACCAAAACACGATATGATATAGCCATTTATCGCGTTGAACAATAAAAAATCATCGGATTTTAACACTTAAATAACTTTAATTGAATAATTGAACAAGTATATAATATATAATTTATCCCTTCGAACTATCAAAAATTCAATGATTTTGTTAATTCATCCCGATAAATGGCTATATCATATCGTGTTTGGGTGGTAATGCTAGCCGGGCTGAACTGTAACCCTATTCACAAAAAACAAAATTATAACTAACACTTTTCGAAAAAGTTTAAACTTTGAATGCAAACTTTCAAACAAAATATTTTATATAAACTTTAAAGAGTCCGTCCTATAAAGAGGTTTATGAAACTTTAAATCTGCAAAAGCCCGCCTAAATTAAGCTTATTAGGGTCATGGTAAAGTCACGATCTTTTATAACTCAAATTTTATGGCACCCATTATTGAATTTGAAGAAGGAAGATGAAGGCTTGACGCGATAATATTTTATGTGGTGTTATCAGTGACATAATTTTATTATTACCGTAAGAACGCCAGAAACCCCTAACTTAAGAGCAGCTAATAATTGACCCGTGAAGAAAATCTCCCCGGGGAAAAGAAAGTATTTTCTCCTCTCGCCCTAACTGCCACTAAATTCCGAGACAGAACACTGTCCAGTGGTGGAGAGAGATTTTGTCCACGCCCCGTGCTAGGCCTACTGATGCATTGCCTTTTACCACATGCCGAAGTGCGTAATGGCATCGCAGAAAATTCTTCTTCCCAGCCACACGCACGGGGATGTCAATTTATTTAATGAAACATTTATTTATTACGATAAACAGGAAGCGCTATGAATTTGCCGTGCGTCGTAAAATGAGATGCTATGTTCCTTGAGGTAGATATTACAAAGAAAATATTTACAAACAATATTGTGGTTGGAAAAAGTTCGAAAAATTATAGCCTTGATGCGGGAATCATACCCGCGTCCTCTCCCGGGCAGGTGCCTAAACCACTTGGCCTACCAAGCCGTCGATTGGCTTCCTAACCACAATATTGTTTGTACTAATTTTTGTAACATTTATAAATAATGTTCAAATTTTAATCAAAATAGTAATAAAATATTTACCACTAGGTGCAGACTACTTTGTACCATTACCATCAACAGCACTTTATCGTCCCTACTGCTGGGGCACAGGTCTTTACTAAGGATACATACATACGTACATAAATCACGCCTATAGGGGCAGGCAGAGGCGAACTAACACCCACTTATCGCCAATTTTGCTAGGTCCCATGTGATAGGTGGCGAGCCTATTGCCATCTATTGGGCACATCAATCGCAGTATATTGCTAGATGGTACAAGAAGAATGCTGCTGCCCATTACTCATTGCTGTCTTTACCCTTAGTCGCCTTGTACGGTTGTACCTTGTACGGGAGAGATGGGGGTGGTGACAATTGTATTCTACTCTGTCGTCACCACACGGCAAACTATATAGAATAGAAGATAGAAGATAAGATAAGAATAGGATAGAAGAATATATTAGGGAGAATGGGTCATAACCCACTACTCTGGCCCAGTGCAGATTGATACAGGTTAACGACTGCAGATGCAGCCATAAGCCCACTGCGCTATCGAGCAAATAACATAAATAATCGATTTAATATCAGAACAGTTTAGTGATATAACGACTGGCTTGGCATCTTCTTCTCCCTACCCTTATCCTTCTCTAAGGCCCGAGTTCACCAACACTTAAACGGGCGATTATTATATAACCGTAGGTGTTTGACATTTTACAGTATGGAAAAACTGTCATAATCTGACGACGTCATAATCTTTTAATCGCTTGTTTTACTGTTGTTTTTGTTGTTGGTGAACTCGGGCTTTAGAAGGGTCGGCAGTCAACACATTTCTTCTTCCACTCTCCTCTGTCAAACGTCAGCTCAGCATGAAGTCCCATCATATTATATTTTACACAGCCCATCTATCGCTTCTTCGGCCTTCCCCTCATTCTAGGTCCATGCACATCCATTCCTAACATATAACTCTATGATACGAGACTTGAGCTCAGAATGAACTCTCCTCTTCCTCGTATCATATTTCATACAATCCATCCATCGCTTCCTTAACATTCCTCTCGTTATAAGTTCACGCACATCCATAATTAACATACCTACTTGTAGTTACGTAACTTTCCGGCACTTTTCAATATTTCGTTCTATAGTATAAACAAAAAATGAAAAGTCGACAAAACTCCAAGTGAAATATTCTGTCATTTGAACAAGTTGCTATGACGTGTCGTTTGCTTGTAAACACGCGATTATTTGTCAACTGTACTAACTAGTTAGTGGAAGCACACAATAGTTGCGCACGCGCTGACGGAAATGTCACGAATTTCGCAGATATGGTGCGTCTGTTTATTTTTTTAATCGGTTACTTTCAGTCGTCTATGCTCATCGTTTACTAGATGGACCCTTGAATACAGAAACGCTACTCAAAAAAGCACTGCTTATAATTGAAGATCGAAGTTATCTCAAATGAAGTTCAATCCAAATTGTATCAGCAGCTTCATTCGACGCGATTAGTTAGGTGGACAATACCTGTCAAAATTGTATGGAAAAACGTCAAAATTGACGATACTTAAATATTAAACAGGACTCATACTTTGAATAACGTTTCTGTTGGCCTAGCACGGAACGTGGACAAAATTTTTCTCCACCACTAAAATGTTTTGTCTCAGTATTTAGTGGGAGTTTGTGCGAGTTTTAGAACATATTGTTTCTTTCTATTTGTCAGAAAGCTTGGTACTTGCAACGAATTGGACATTTCACCGAAAAGATAAACTGAAAAAAAAGATATACCTATCGGCGACCATACAAATACAAAGTCCACTTGAATTCGTCTTTTACACAATTAAATTAACATGCTCCACCAAGAGCACGTTACATAATGATAACATAATCATTAACTCGGCGCGTTTTTCAAAGGGTTGCTCATTTCATTTCACTTGACAATTTTCGACCTTATTGTTTTAGGTCTTCGTTTAAATACGCAGATGAAAACCTAACTATACCAAAAAAATCAATAACAAGTGATGCGCCTGATACCGATTACCTCATACCTAGGGAGAGATCGTAGCGAAAGGGATAGTCTGGGGATGGTCTAAAGAGATAGGTGACCCTAAAAGAGAGACGAGAACTTTGATTGAATAAATCAAGTAACAAAAAATGGCTATATTGTTAATTTTTTATGCTGTAGAGGTTGAGCGGCTCGATAGCGCAGTGGCTTGGCGCGCTAGGCCTGCGATTGCGTAAACTAAGCAATATTCGCTAGACCGGTCATTGAGTTGGTGACCAAAAAATCATTATCACGAGTTCCTCCGTGCTGTCAGTCGCGGCTGCATTAGCAGTCGTTTATACCCACCAATCCGCACTGGGCCAGCGTGGTGGATTATGGCCCAATTCTTCATATATTCTTCCATCCATAATAATTATGTTCTCGCCAACCTCGTTGTCTGCTTCCCTAAGGATGCAAGACTAAAGTTCCCACCCCTTGCCTTGCGTATTGGGAAATAGTTTTAAAAACCTGGTTTAGGCAGTAAGCCAGGTTTGAACCCTATGTTTCTTAAACTTTCATTTATCTCTTATGGGCATGATATAATAACTATTGGTTATCTAATTTATTAGTGTTTGCGTAAGGTACAGGATAAGCCGACAACCGCGGTTACGTTAAGACTAATGTATTGCTCGTTCATTCACGTATGCTTGTACAATTAGTATAACTATAATACCTATACAGTTGATTTTATCATGCAAATCCATTGCCTTGCAACCTAAAATTATTCGAAGGATTGATAGGTTAATTGTCACCTATTTATTTTGGAATTGAAGGTAGGTATGGTTAGGTATACATTAATTCATCACTAGCACCTTTACGGTGTGATGGATGATATGAATCAAAAGGGAGTAGATTACGTGACGTCGTCTGACCGATATGAATGGAAAAGGAAACATACTGCGCCGACCCCAGACAGACTGGGAACGGGGCAGGACTCACCAATCAATTCTCTAAGAAGAGAACAAACAATTACTAATTTCGTCTCCTGAAAACTTCAGTGTTGCAACCAAAAATTTAAGGGCCAGTTTTTTTTGCTCGATTATCGTTGATAATTTTTCCCGTGGCTCTTCCAGCACGTCGTCAAAACTTAATAAATAAAACAACTCCCTATTAACACTCGAGAATACTAGCCGTCGGAGCCCACGCCATGTCGCATCAAGTGTATTGAGGGGCTCTCAATTTGTAGCGAGTACTCGGTGACAACACCTGAGACCTATCGGCTGATTGAACGAAAAGAAACAACCCATTAAACGGCAGATCGAGTGGACGAATTTCATTGGTGCGACCTCTTTTAGGGTACCCTTGGACAATGTACAAGTCCACTTTGACGTGTGGTGGCGGCTGAGCAGAATAAAATTATGGTCCTCAAATTTCAGTTTTATAAACTTTAATTACTAATCACTAGCACCTTTCCGGTGTGGTGGGTCATAATAATATGAATCAAAAGGGAGTGAATGGCTTGATGACGTCTGACCGAAGTGAATGGAAGTGGAAACACTGCGCTGACCCCAGATAAACTGGGAACAGGGCACGAAGATGGATAGGTACATTTATTTAATGAAATGTTTAATTAACAAGTATGTAACTTCGTACCCTAATTATCATGTCAATCTGTCGCGAACTAAAGGTTGTGCTGACAGCTGCTTCTTATATGAAGCATATAAGAAGCAGCTTTGTATCCATTCACCGCTAGTTGCATGCTATACAGGGTCATTTTTAAAACACCAAAAACCTCCCATAACTAGATATATAACATCATAAACAACAACGTTTGTTTTATGAGTTTTAATATAACGCAATACATTGCACAAAATTATTTTTTTAAGTTTATAGTGTACTGTCGTGACATTTATACGGCTATGTTTTCATTCATAAACGAAAGGACGACGCTACGCTAGGCCCGCGCGCTGCCTTATGCCGATGCAAGTAAGTTTGTACCCTTAATTCATAGCAGCAAGTTTAAAAATTCTTTACACTATTCGATTTTAATTAAATTACATTACATTAAATAAATGTTAGAAAAATTAGTACCAAGATTCCCGTCTGTGACATCAAGACCATAATTTTTCGAAATTCTTTTTCTAACCACCAAAATCTTAGTAATTCTTTACACAACTGCAGATTGCAATAATGCTCGATTCTGTACCATGTGTACACAGCCACATGGCCTCGTTATATCTACAACCCTTACAATTGTCGTTCAATATAACTGTCACCACCCCGTATCTTATCTCTCCCACGGGTGTCGTACAAGGTGACTAAGGGTTATAAATAAGATGTGTAAAACACTACACTGATCCTAGGCGAATAGCGTATAGGGTTTGTGTAAGTGAGGGTTGACGAATGCGGATGTAGCCGGGACGAACGGCGTAACGTGCCTTCCGAAGCACGGAAGAACTCGAGGCAATAAATTTTTAGTCACCCATCCATTGACCGGTTAAACAAACATTACTTAGTTCACGCAATAGCAGGCCGAGCGCATTTCAAACCACTACACTATCGAGCTCCTCTTTTTGTATACGGAACCTCAATATTCAGATCGGGTTTCGTCAAAGCCGTTTTATTTCCCTGTCCACTAAATAGATATTGGACAAGGAAATAAAACTACAATGTTATAGAAGAGTCTTTGGCCGATGACGACCTGAGCAAATACGCCGGCGATAACTGTATAAACCGATATCCATTAAGCGTGGTTCATGAGATATTTGCAGATACCACTTCCAGTGAATATTTACATAGGGCCACGTTGTTTATTCTGAATTCACCCGAAAACATTTATTGGGGCTATTGCGAGACATGCGAATGAGACAATGTCTCCATATATTTCGAAGTTTAAGTAATTAGATCATCATCGCCCTGCCCTTATCCCATCCTATTTGGGGTCGGCGCAGTGTGTCCTCTTTTTCCATTCTATTCTGTCACTCGTCATCTCCTCATTCACATCCATCACCTTCATATCACACCTCACACAATCCATCCATCTTTTCAGTGGTCTTCCTCTACTTCGACATCCATCAAAATTCATGTCCATAACTTTCTTACTCACATTCATGGCATCGCGTCTCATAACATGTCCATACCAAGCTAAACGGCTCCCTTTCATCTTCTCTGTTACTGGCGCTACTTTCAGACTCCCTCTTACGTACTCATTCCGTACTTTGTCCATTTTTGTCACTCCGCACATCCATCTCAACATTCTCATCTCTGCCACATGCAATTTTCTTTCATCCGTCTTTTTCACAGCCCAACATTCCGATCCATACATAACGACAGGTCTTATAACAGACTTATAGTAATTAGATATCTAGTTTTAAATAAAATAAATTTTTAGAACACTCGCACCTAGGAGAAGGGGCCCCAAAACTGGCACGCTGCCTTAAACGGACACTTTTGCGTATAAAATTGTGGACAGATGGGCTCTTCAAGTACTGTATGACAAATACAAAGCTGGCAGTCCATAAGACTAAGCAGGTTTATTATCGATATTTAAACATGGAGGCCATTTTTATTATTTAAATACCGATAATATTAACTAAAGTGGGCACTATCTTGTATGAATGATCATACAAGAGAGTGCCCCCTTTGGGCAACATGCCCACTTTGAGCTGACTTCCCCTATCATGCAGTCCAAGTAACCCGAGCTCTATGTTAATTTTTATCGGAAGAATTATTATACAGAAATATACTTTCATATTATCAATTGTTAAACTATTTAATTCTTTAAAAAGTGAATAAACGGGATTTATACCACGTACCTAGATTTTGTTATGATTCCGATATTTCGGCACAGTTACATGCGCCATGGTCACGGATGACTGACTACATACATACATAAATCACGCCCATATCCCCAAAGGGGTAGGCAGAGGTGAATTCTCACCCGCGTTTCGCCAATTATGTTAAGTCCCATGTAATAGGTGGCGAGCCTATTGCCATTTATCGGGCACAAAAGTCGCAGTACATTGTCAGGACGGTAGTATAAGAGGAACGCTGCTGCCCATTCTTCATCACTGATTTATCCTTAGATTGATGACTGACTAACTATGCTGAAATATCGGAATCATAACAAAATCCAGGTACGTGGTATAAATCCCGTTTATTCACAATTTAAAGATGAAAGTGACCACGTAAGCTTAAAACAACTTAATAATTGCTCTACATTTAATAGTTTATGATCAATAATCTGCGATCTTGATGTCTGTTTCTAGTCAGAGCACACAAATCCATCAGAGATACTCTCGTAGTCCGTAGCATAGCCCGTAGCAGCTACGAAGTTTTTAATAAAATCCAATAATGTTGTGACGATATTATTTAAATTTAATATTTTTTTGATGAATTTCAAATTACGCACAGTCAAGTATTTAGTTATTGAGGGGCAAGGTGCTCAATAAATACCGGAGATTGGACTTAATGAAACCAAATGACTTGATAACTGACATCTTCATCAAAAACTTGCCAATGGAGCAGCTATTTTTGTAATATTCGAGAAACACTCTATTCGGTTTTATGAAATTTCGCCGCTTTTTTGATAATGAATTCGCTACCTCATTTTCGTGTTTATATATTTTATTACATGTAATAGATTAAATCTTGATTATAATATAAATATTTACAACCAAAAAATGTTTAAATAATAAATTGAACCAAGACATTGAATCTCTTTTCAATGCAATCACAGATTATTTTATACGACCTATGAACTGCCTTCTCATGTTGGCAGCAATGTAATATTAATAATCTGTGGAAGACTATCGGGTGATGTTAACTTTTCTTCCACAGGGGCTTAACCCCTATTGTGGATAGTTATTGAAAGTCCGCTCAATATTGGTATTCTAAGTACAGGCACATAAAGCCTTCACAATACCGGAAACCTCACTAAATTTTAAGCTTTATGGCGCACGTTTTAGAGTTGGAAGTTGTGTACGAAACTGGTACAGTTTTTTTATTTCCTCTTGTGTTGTTGTCTGTAACCAACCGTCGGTTATAAAAACGTTTTGGGATTTGTACAGTTGCAGTTTTTATTGTGAATAAATTATCCGTGGTTTGAAGAATTACTACAAAGAAAAATAGTCAGACATTTTTCATATTGACATCCTAATGATTTCGACAATTTAAATAACACAAAGAAATTTTTGGCTAGAAAAAGCAAAATTATAGTTTTGATGCGGGCATATGGCCGGATTGCAGAGGACGCGGGTTCGATTCCCGTATCAAGTCTATAATTTTTCAAACTTTAGCTAAAAATGTGTTTGTGATAATGTTTCTAACATTTTCAAATAAAAATATTTAAAAAAAATTAAATACCGTCCTGGTTGACAGACCAAATGGTACCTATAAAGGCAGCCTCCTGGATTGCGGAAGACGCGAGTGCGAGTCCTGTATCAGGACATATTATTTTTTTTTACCTTTTTCTTTGAAATAGTGTTTTTTTAGTTTGTTTTAACGAAATAATTAAAAGACCATTACCGTAAGGAGTTATTTGCGGAATTTGCCAATAACTGCTTTGAACACTTCCAAATTACAAAATGTAATAGAAACTCGTTAGAATAATTTCGTCCACACTAGATAGGGTATGCGAACAGCACACCTTAATTTAATAATGTTTCTAGTTTGGACAAGGTTGCTAATAAAATTACGACTAAAAATCGAATAGCTCGCCTCATATTTTTCTTAAGCTAGACAGAAAGCTCTTGACTTTCTAAGTCCTTATCGTCACTTACCAAAGTGACGATAAGGACCCAGATCGAGCTTTACCTGACATCCTCAACCACAGAGGGGCTGGCTATCTTATTATAATTATCGGAACAGAATATGTTATCATCATAATTATGGCAACAGATTTTGATAAGATTGATAAGGTGGTAAGAGCCAGGCGGACTTGACATGGGCCCAAACATAATTGACAGAACGGAGTGTTAATGAGACCCTGCCTACTCCTTCGGGGATATATAGGTGCTATTTAAGTAATTATTTAAAGCTGACAATCGTTAGAAGATATTTAAGTTTATGTAGATAGAAAACTATTTATCTGTGTATCAGGTTTTGTGAGAGTAAGGGTCAAGCACACTGGAGTCTTAATTGTATGCGTATACCACACGAGCATATTCACGTTATACGATGCTAACATGTGTGCCCATGCCTTTATAATCTAATTAAATTTCTAAACTCCCACACAGCCGTAGATTGGTGCTATTCGGCTAAGGAAGACCCCATGTGTGTCAAATAACAAATAGTCTTAATCAAAGCCCTTCCCACAATCGAGTATATATTTTAGGACCCTAGAATTACCTATACTCCAGCCATCACAGCAGCATGCAAAATGTAAGCAATCTTTATATGTGTCTATTAATATAAACTACAAAAATAAAAATGTAAAAAACCTATGTTTATGAAGTCGTTTATGATTTTGTAAAGTAGTATTTAAAAATACATGATACATTTTAAAATACATCCTCATACATATATGTTTCTCTTATTTTTAAGCATATCAAAATTACAAAATATCTACATGAATAAATTACACCCATTAACTGCCGCACGCAGAGACGTCAATTAACTTTAATGAGTATTAAATGTCAAACATTTTCATTCAAATCTAGACCATAGATCCGGCAAGAATAGCGACTAGTTTTGAATTGTCATTTTTTGACGTTAAGTACTCATTAACGTTATTTGACGTCTCTGACTGCGGCAGTTAGTCCCGAAGGAGTAAGGCAGAAGTTAATTAACAGCCACATTTCGCCAATTATATTGTCCCATGGAAGTTGTTTTTAATAATGTTCAATGACGTTGTGACGATATTTTTTTTAATTATTTGATATTATTTTATGAGTTTTTAAAATTACGTGTCCATGTTTTCTGCTCTGCCGTCACCACGCGACTTCTTTAAAGCACGAATAAGTACTGCTTTTATAGAAGCTTGCACCACGCTCGCTATGCTCGCTTGTTGCTGCTACATACATCTTGTACGTATATATAATCTTATAGTCTTCCCGACTTAATTTTGCCAGTGACTATGCCATACAAATCATTGATTAGTCAAGATTGCCAAAGACATGACGTACCATCACATATTTTATACAATAACCATGCGTGTAGACTACAATAAGTGTCCCTATAAGCGCGTGGTATTCAAAGTTTATGATCCGTCGCATCGCTCGGTCTGTCCGTACGTCATGCCACCGATTTCCATGTTAATTTTATTTCTATTTGTTACAGTTGACCGGCGGGCGCTATGGTGAGTTGCCAGTCGCTTACACTCAACATGTGCTTACGCGTTATTATGGTGTTCATACATCCATACATAAATAACGTCTATATCCCCAAAGGGGTAGGCAGAGGTGAATTAACACTCACGTTTTGACAATTAGGCTAGGTCCCATGTAACATGGCAAACCTATTGCCATTTATCGGGCACGGAAATCACAGTACATTGCTAGATGGCTTAAGAGAAACGCCGGTGCCCATTCATCACTCAAAGTCGCCTTGTACGACACCTGCAGGAGAGATTTGAGGTGGTGACAATAATTATATTCTACTCTGCTGTCACCACACGGCGTAATATTATGATGTAATTCTTCTAAAAGAGCTATCTAGCAAATCAGTGGGACTAAAGTTCCCGGTAAATGACAATAATTGAATAATTCTTACATAGGACATGACGTAAGCTGGCGATGACTCTTTAAAGGATTAAGTAAAATTTACGTTGTAATGATTTTTTTGAGGAGCTCATATCTCACTACGACTGCATTTGCAGTCGTTAATAACCACCAATCCGCTCTTGGCCTCCCAGTATTCTTCCATCTATAGGGAAGGCCTGTGCCCTAGCCGTTGGAACATTGAAAGGCTGGTGATGATACATTAATACATACAAGACACGTTCTAAACACTTTTTTATAATATTAGGGGTATAAGTATCAAATTGCCGTTTTGTATGGAGAATTTAGCGAAAATTCATTTTTCCATACAAACATATTTGCGATTATTTAAGGAATCACAAGTCTAAATTTATTATTTTATTTATTGGTAGTGAAAGAAATAAAAATAAGATAAAATTTTATACATAAATATAAGTCCTTGAAATTAAGTTTAAAATAAAAAAGAATAATGGACATAACTATTGTTTTAAAGTATATCCCTCATCATTTAGTAATACACTACTACTAAATAATGAGGGAATATCGGCAATTTCATACTTTAACCCCTATTAATACTGCATAATATGTTTAAGGCCAGAACTGAAACAGAATGTTCACTAACACTTAAACAGGCGACTATTACTTAAACGTCAGTTTTTAACATTTTGTCGTATGGAAGAACTGTCAATTGCAGATAAAATATATACTAAAGACATGGCTAAAGGGTCTACCTTTTCCTTCCCTAAAATATAGGGAGAATTAAAAAAAAGGAAGAACTGTCAAAATATGACGGTTATTTTTTAATCGCTTGTTTAACGTGTTGGTAAATCGAGCCTAAAGGTAACTATTGCTTATTGATTTTGAACCTTGCCCCCTGAACAGAAGTTCAAGTTTTGCTCGGACGGCGATTGCCCTCTGTGGGCGCTGGCGGCCTTACACGCGTTGAGCAGTCTTCCCACTCAGCTCTTCAGAACCTTGATACATCACGTGATGGAACAACAACCTGTAAGTAGGTCCTTTAGTTCGGACCGTCACAGACGTCGCTATAATATTGTGATATAAGAGGAATGCTGCTGCCCATTACTCATTGCTGTGTTTAACGTTAGTCGCCTTGTACGACAATCACGGGAATAAATTGTCATTTGGGACAATTGTATTCTGCTCTGCCGTCCACACGGCAGCTTGTTAAATCATAAATATACATGTTAGAAAAATTCCCAATACATGGCAATAGGCTCGCCACTAATTACATGGGACCTTAATTAATTACCTTAATTGGCGAAAAATTAATTCACCTCCATCTTAACCTGCCGAATGTATACGTAAAAATAAAATAAAGAGTATTCACTCACTCCCATAAGTACTACGTTATTACGCAGTAGTTCTCGTAGCTACATCGCTCTACGTCGTAGCACACCTCGTTGCTACAATGTTGGTACTATGTTGGCTACGCCTTAGCATCCCGCTCTGCTCAACAAACATCGCCTCAAAAGGAAAATTATTTTACTTTTGTATTTTCCAGTGGTTCTCTCAGAATTGAATATCTCTTCAATAATTATTCAGTGTATGTAGGTAGAGGTGTGTTTATAATTATGACACCCACCTATCGCCAACCTACATTCATTGTCTTCTTCTTCTACCTGCCCTGTTCCCAGTTTATTTGGGGTCGGCACAGTATTTAAAAGTATTTATTTATTTCTGTATTTATTATTAAGTATTTCCGTAAACAAGGGTTGTCAACTCGATAGCGCCGTGGATTTACGCGCTCGGCTCACAATTTCTGAAACAAAGCAATGTTCGCTAAGTCCTGTCACTGGATGGGTGACCAAAAATGTACTATCTCGAGTTCCTCCGTGCTTCTGGAGGCACGTTAAGCCGTTGGTCCCGGTTGCGTGAGCAGTCGTTAATACCCACCAATCCGCACTGGGCCAGCGAGGTGGGTTATGGTCCATTCGCCCTATACTCTTCCATCCATATAGAAGGCCTGTGACCTAGCAGTGGGGACGTTAAAGGGCTGGTGATGATGATGATGATGGTTGTGAATAAACCTCTGCCCACCCCTCCGCCGATGAACAGGCGTGATTTTGTTTAAATTTACGTAACAATACAGAATAAGAAGTCAGAAGTCTAGACGGTCGGAATGACACTTTTTTACTGCCTAATCTTCCTTAGAGCACCGTTTACCTACGTCCAAACGCAAAGGAAACTCATAACTTTGAACTCATAAATCATTAATGCCTCTCTCAACTTTGAGCGAGCGACTGCTCAAATATATGTTCCCCAACTTTCTAGTAATCGTGTTAGGCTATCCCCCAAATGCAATTACCTATATGAGGGCAAACCGCTAGCTACGATTGCGATTCTTTCATATTCAAAAGTGGAAACAATATCAACAATCAATCATCAATAACTATTTTCAACCGTGTATCAGCCGTGTGGTGACGGCAGAACAGAATACAATTGTCACCACCCCCATCTCTCCCGTGGGTGTCGTACAAGGCGACCAAGGGTAAAGACAGCGATAAGGCAGCAGCATTCCTTTCATACCACCTAGCAATATACTGCGATTTATGTGCCCGATATATGGCAATAGGCTCGCCACCTATTCCATTGGACCTAGTTTATTTGGCGAAAAGTGGGTGTTATTTCACCTCTGCCTACCCCTTCGGGGATGTAGGCGTGATTTATGTATGTCACCACCCCTAATCACACCTACGGGTGTCGTATAAGGCGACACCCGTAGGTGTGAGAAGGAACTAGCACCCATGTTTCGCCAATTATGTTAGGTCCCATGTAATAGGTGGCAAGCCTAATGCCATTTATCGGGCACAAAATTAGCAGTACTATTGCAAGGTGATATAAGAGGAACGCTGTTGCCCATTCCTCATCGCTGATTTATCCTTAGTCGCCTTGTACGACACCCACGGGAGAGATTTGGGGTGGTGACATTTGTATTCTACTCTGCCGTCACCACACGGCACATTATAATTAAGAACTATTATAATTAAGAAAATACCTAAAGAAAATATGATTCGAAAATTTTGACAAGGACGAACATTATAAAGTTCACATTGGAAAGATATTAGATTTAGTTTAAAACAAAACCTGTTATATCGGCATCATATTGCACTACATGCTTCTGAATTGTACAAGGAGAAATGGCAATATGAAGTTATGCAAAGCGATTGAATTCGCAAAACGTCTAGCCAAATACGTGACTGTTATTATTGTCTCTTTGAGGATGCTCGCAAAATATATCGCATCCTTTCGATCATATAGAATCTTAAAAAGTTAAAATGAACAATATAACACGTTGCAATTGATATTGATTTACAATTTGGTGGCTTTTAAATAGCCGTTGTTGCCGATCTTGCACACCTAGTTCATTGCTTTCACATGTGTTAGCCTACTATTGTAAATCTTAAGGCTGGTTTATTTCAGATTTAAACAAAATTTTTGGACATTAAGTACTCATTAACGTTTATTGATGTCTCTGAGAGCGACAGTTAAACAGGAAACTTATAAATGTTTAGTTATTCTATAATTTAATGACTAATCAAACTCGTCAGGCCCTGCTTGAGCAACGAGCCTAACATATTTTCAAAATAAGAAACATATTTCCAAATTTTGAAATGAATTTGTGACATCCTGGACTGTTGTTGACTGTACAAAAGTTAAAGTAATCTACCATAAAACTACGAATGGAACACTCCTTTGGCAATTTGTCCCCTACTACGGTGGCGTCAAACGAAACCATCTCTTTTGTGGGTAGGAGCATCTAATTCTAATCGAGTTTATTCCGGCCATATACTTACTTTGTCCATTTAAATAGTTTTGGGAATGTACGGACATGCTGAAAGAATGCTTTTAGCTGAGTCACAATGAGAACAGATATAAGTATAAATGTAGGAATTTATTATGTGTCCCTACCTACCTAGCCCTAGTCTTACGTATGTCCTGTGGAAACGACTAAGGCCCTGTACACAAAACTGCTGCGTAAAAATGTGCGAGCTCGCACGCCACAACGCAAGTACTTGCGAATTGATTCGCATCGCGCATTCATTCGTTTCAAGATACTCTCTGGTTTCAATTTTCTATGTTTCGCCCGCCGTCTTGCCGCACCAAATCACATTATGATTACACCATTTTACGTTGTAGTATTCTGCGTTTCGAATTCGCATCGAGCCAATTCGCAGGTTTGTGTACAAGCTCTATGCTAGTTAATTTTGTCTACATTTGTACTATCTAAAAACTACGTACCTACCACGTAATATTGTATTCTCTTTGGTAGCTACTACGGAATTGGTTCTGTTATGGTATCAACTTTGGTATTGAATGCGTCGTGGTCAGTGCTTCGTCGGCGTGTCCATGACATTTGGTGTTGAAACCCAGAATTCAAATATAAACTTATATGTTGACAGGATGACGGCATCATGGATATACTGAAAGATACCAATTTATGTAAGTATTTATGTCCTCTTCTCCCTGCCCTGTTCCCAGTCTCCACTTCCATTCATATCGGTCAGACGTCATCAAGCCATCTACTCCCTTTTGATTCATATTATCCATCACACCGTAAAGGTGCTAGATTAATGAATGTATAGAAAAGAAACTGAACGGACCATGTCGAGAGACTGCTCAAGGTTTTGGCTTAGGTTTTACAGCCGGCCGCCTACGCCTGCCTGACACAAACCCTCTTTCAAGCGACAACACTGCTGTGTAATTTTATCTCCTCAACAGTAGGAGAATACATATCGTGTTTCGGTGGTCATGCTAGCTAGGCTGGAGGCCTTCTTCTGAGAAGAACTTGCAAGAAACTCAGATATTACCCACTCTTAATTAAACAACGACCGAATCCAAAATCGCAAAAATTTTTGGGAATCGACGAAAAACTATTTTTGATTGAGCTACCTCGCGCACACAGGGAGAAGACTATAGAGACTCAAATCAATTTTCAACCTTAAGAAAAATGGATTTTTTCTTACCAACGTTGAAGAGTAATTTTTTAAGTCGGTATTTTACTATTAACTCATTTTGGCAAAATTTCGGACTAGGTCGTTGTTATAAGAGTGCGATTAATTAATACTTATAGTCCGACAACTTCGTGGGCGATGCGGGGAGGAGCGAGTTTTTCCTCCCCCCGCATCACCCGCCCCCGCTAACATCCAGAGCGCCCCGTCCCTCATACCGCAGGAGGGTCGCGCACGAAGTTTGGTGCCCATTGGACCTTATTGGTAGTTTTATTTTATTGAATGCGCCCGCGCCGTCGCCGCGATTTGCTAAGTGGTCCGCCAGGCGAGCGCGGGCGCGAAGGTCGTGCGCGACCTTCCTGTGGGTTGATGAGTGTGGTCGGGATGCGGCACTCTCGATGCTAGCGGTTGAGGGCAAAAAACTCGCAATACACCATACAATACCTTAGCCTCCCAACTTCTCTCACCGCATGAAGGTCGCGCATAAAGCTATCGGACTATAGATGATTGGTGTGAGTGTAATGCTGGTGCTACATTAGCGGACGTAGATTCGTGTCGCGTTGGCGCGCTAAAAACATCGTGTTCTTGTCTACATTGGCGGCCGAAGCAAATCTCTTTGATGCGCATCATTTTACCGACAGTGGCCCGATAGCACATCGTCTTCGCCCGTATACTACACGTTGCATCGATCTACCCGGCTACACTCGTCGCGCTATCACGAATATTCGCCGTAGCCCGCTAATGTAGCCCCAGCATAAATAAATACATCCGCAGCATCTCGCGAGGAATGCGCGCGAGCCGCCGCCGCGATCCGCTGGGTGGTCCGCCAGGCGTGCGCGGGCGCGTGCAGCGGCGCGCAGCTCGTGCGGGACCTGCTCGTGCTGGGCGTGCCCAGGGCGCACGCCGCCGCGCTGGCGGAGGCGGCGGACGGGCACCGGGAGGCCTACGAGGCGGAAGTCAAGGCTAACGGGTTTATGAGTGAGTTTGTACTTCATAACCTTCTCCTTCTGACTAAAACCTTTCTTAAAGTTAATTGACGTCTCTGAGTGTGGCAGTTATAGTCCGACTAGTTCGTGCGCGACCTTCCTGTGGGGTGAGAGACGGTGGCGGGGACGGGGCACTCTAGACTCTAGATGTTACCCCGCCCGGCTCGGCCCGCTCCCCGGCCCTCTAGACTCAATACTCAATGATTATTGTTTCCAAAATTATTACATGATGTTTAAATTACAATTTTGAACCCTGCTGGGCACAACAATGTCAAAAGTAGGGCAATATTAAAAACAATTTTAAATTATTAACTCAAGAAAAAATATATGCAAGAATGTCAAATTTAAATGTTACTTATTATTATTACATTATTACAAAGAAAATTAAATATTTTTTGAGAATTAATTCTTATTACAAAACTCAAAGCGGTCAATATTAAAATAATAGTTGTGTAGGACATGCTATGTCATCAAATATAAAAAAGTCAGACTCTAGATGTTGTTAGCGGGGGGCGGAGGCGAGTTAAAGTCTAGATTGTCCCGTCCCCGCCACCATCTCTTACCGCTCACATGCCCGCCAGACATGCCCGCGCAGACCTCATTTGTATATATGCTAGACTGACTGACATTAATCGGGGAATACACTAGACGGGCATGCCTGCCGCCAGACATGCCCGCGCGGACCTCGTTTGTATATGCCAGACTGACTGACAATAAACGGGGAATTCACTAGACGGGCACGCCTGCCGCCAGACATACCCGCGTAGAACTCGTTTGTATATGACAGACTGACTGTGACGGTCCTACACTAAGCAAACATCGCACAGACCTAAAGAAGCGATGTCCGGCGGGCATGTCTGCAGGCATATTCGTGTTGTGAATCCCCGCTTTATACGACACTTTGAAATCTAGAATACTCATTATTCTTTAAGGGAGAATGCCCAATCTTGTATGGACGTTGGTTTCACATTTTAACAATTTTGTACCTCAATATAACAATACCTCGATTTGTAGGGTTTGAAATTCACAATTTTTATCTTTTTGTAGTTAGTTCGCCGGATTTAAGATAAATTAACGTAGAAAGCCCCTAAAATTAGGTTATAACCTTACATAAAATTAAAAACCTTTTCTTTTCTTTATTATCTTACCTTATAGGTCACATGCTAAATCGTAACAGAAGTTCATAATAAAGTAAAATAATTACTTACTTAGCTTAAATTGCTTATCTCAGAAAAGCTAGAGACAATTATTATTTTGCTTCACGCCCAAAAATGGGCATACTCCCTTAACACCAGTTACTTCACTTTGCAGTCAACAAAGTGACGGATGTATCCGCCAGTCCCGGGCCCGAAGGAGCAGTTGACACGATCAAGCTGTCTCTTTTCACCGACAACGTATTCACCGGAGACCAAAGCAAGTGCGACCTGTTGATACACAAGGAACAGGCTAAGGCTATGCTGGTGGAACTGAAGAAGGCTTACCAAAGAATGGAGGAACTAGACGTTGCTAAAACATAGATAGTGCTATGATAAGATAGCTTTAATAAGTTCCAGGTAAGGCTAGATTCCATCTTTGCCCCTTATCGTCACTTACCAACAGGTGAGATGTAGGGCAAGAGCTTCCCTGTATAGCATAAAAAATGTCGTATCGTATTATAATTTTAGGTATAATAGTAAACTAGACTACGTTTTACATTTACGATTAGATTATTTACTTTAATGTAACAATGAACTACTGGCTTGTACGGTCAACAGGACTTCAGACTACCCAAAACTGATTTTTTTTCAATCCTCTGTCAACCATAACTTGTTTGTAGTAAAAGAACAGTCGGTTGAGAAAATTCGACATTTTTGGGCTAGCCTTACGTGCTGCAGTCTGTACCTAACACTGTTACACCTCTGAGTGTAGCTTATGCAAGTGCCGTTTATTAGAAACAAGATAAATAAAGATTGTGGACACTACCTTTACAGTCTTTTAAAAAATATTTAAATAAATACTCCTCCTCTAAATGGTTGTTTCTTCTGTACCTGAGCTGAGCTTCTATGTTTTCTCTTTAAAATTTGTTGGCTTTTCGGTGCTTAAGCGTCTTCGAGACGGTCAAACAACAGAATGAAAATGAACGAGCTTGACGCGAAGCCGCTTGACCGTTTACGAGGCCCAGCGTCTCGAACTTCCCGCCCGAACTCAAATCCAAAATGGCCGATATGGCAACAAAAAATATAACATACAATACGGTTGATTTATAAAATAGGAATATGAGTTTAAAGTTAATGAAAGTTAAAATTATTTGTTAGATATATTAATGTCGTTTCCTAAATACAAATGAGACACTACATCAATTTCAAATTTTTACTGTCATAAACTAAAGAACAACTGTTTTGTATTGATTTATTTTGATATATAAATTGGATATAAATTAGTCGTAGTTGCAATACGTGTGCTGTGCCGTGTGGTGACGGCAGAGTAGAATACAATTGTCACCACCCCAAATCTCTCCCGTGGGTGTCGTACAAGGCGACTAAGGATAAATTAGCGATGAGGAATGGGCAGCAGCGTTCCTCTTATACCACCTAGCAATAGCAATGTACTGCGACTTTTGTGCCCGATAAATGGCAATAGGCTCGCCACCTATTACATGGGACCTAACATAATTGGCGAGACGTGGGTGCTAGTTACCTCTGCCTACCCCTTCGGGGATATAGGCGTGATTTATGTATGTATGTATGTATGTGTAGTTGCAATAAAATTTATTTAGTTATTAATTAGATAAGTGTAATTATTATTATTAAGATAAATGTAATAACGACCGCCGCCTTGGTCGAATGCTCAGATTGCTGGGTATTGGCCAAGAGGTCCCGGGTTCGAATCCTGGTAGGGGCAAACTTTGTGATTACCACAAATGTTTGTTTCCGAATCATGGTTGTGTATATGTTTATGTAGTATATTTTCAACATTTATATACATCAGAGTGGATTTTGTGCAGTGAAAGTGGTGTTATTTTGATGCACAAGCATCCGCGTTGATGTGCAATTATGCAGAATCATCGAAAGTAAGTATATTTTAACGTAAAATTCATTTCATTCATACATTTCACCCACTCATTATTTCATAAGACTACAAATAAAATATACACTAAAGACTTGGCTGTATGGGCTAGACCCTTTGCCTTCCTTAAAATATAGGAAGAAAAAGCAAAAGAGTGTTTGGCGCGTTTCGTGGTGTCAGTCAGATTTATTTTTACTAATTCAAAAATTCTTACAGAGTAGATTTTGAGCAGTGAAAGTGGTGTTATTTTGATGCGCAAGCATCCGTGTTGATGTGCAATTATGCAGAATCATCGAAAATAAGTCTCATGATGTGTTTGATGTTGTGGTGAAGATTACTATAAAAAGTGGTTTTATCCATTTCATCAAGCACCATCATGAACTCTGTTACCATTCAATTCGCGCCAAGCACTCCCTAGATGCGTTAAAATGTGTGACACCCATATTTTACCGTAAAATTCATTTCATTCATACATTTAACACACTCATTATTTCATAAGACTACAGATAAAATATACACTAAAGACTTGGCTGTATGGGCTAGACCCTTTGCCTTCCTGTCTGTCAAATGGTGTTCTGTGGTCTGTCATGTCAGTTCAGTTCTGTCACTCGCTAACAATTTGTTTTTGTTTGGAGTAATTTTACTAATTTTCAATGTGATTTTTAATCAAACGCATTGCGAAAAATGTCTTTCATTTGATTTATAAGGTATAAATAATATATTTCTTGCTAATATACAATTATTATTATAAATTCATTATGTTTTAAAAGCTCTTGTGTATTTTAGAGTCGGAAGAAGTTGTAAATATTGTCTCAAGAATTGGCGGTGATATAAATTGTTTCAAGTTAGTTAATGCCCAAAATCACTACAAATTTATATCTCTGTTCTCTAATACTCTCAATTTGTAATACATACAAAGTTATACAAAAGTATAAACTACGAATCAATTGATTACATGGATTGCAACTACAGAAATGCATATTTTGTGTACTATCTGTAGTGATCTTGTGAACCAAGCAGAGAATATATTCGCAACTAAATGTGGTCACATATTCCACTACCACTGCTTATCACAATGGATAGATAGGTAAGTTTTCACAACTTTCTTGCTTGTTAACTTTCTTTCCAGATACAGAATTTCCTATTTACTTTCAAAAAGAAGTAAGACACCAGTAAAATAATTATACAGATATTTCTGATAAACTAGTTCGACTTTATCTTCAGATCCAAATCCTGCCCACAATGCCGCAACAAAGTTACAGAGAAATGTATGTTTCGAATCTATCCGACAATCTCAAACGAGAACACTGGTGAAGACGTAACTACTCTACAGTCCAGATTAGACGATGCACAGTTACAACTGAGGCAAAACAAAGCTTCTGTGAAAGAAAAAGATGAAAGATTGACATTGGTCTCTTTAGAATTAAAGAAAAATGAGTGAGTCTTATAATTCTATGTTGACCCTATAAATTTAATTAAAAATCTGTATTCAATTATGGAAACTATTCAAAATGACCTATATTTACCAAATAGTCTTACAAATAAATATGATGATGACTTAAAACTTTTTACAACAGTTGCTAAATTAAATATGTGCATAATGTTATGTTTTGTATAAATTCATTTAAATACAACCTCTCCAATAATTTTTATCACAAGAACAGTTTCATAATTAAATCTCATCAACCACTTTTTTTTTGTCAGGGAAATTCTGAAAAATTTAGAAAAGAAATTAATCACTAGAGAGTCTGCAATATCGGCACTTAAAGAGCAACTTGATTATGTTAAAATACAAAATAAAGAAACACAGAAACTCAAAGAGGAAAATGAAAATTTCAAAAAGAATTTGCAAACATTGAATGGGTAAGTGTGCACTACTTATCTATCAAACCTGGTCAATATTTAATATATTTGACTGTTCTTTTTAAATAAAGTATTGACACTAATTGTCTTGGATAACATTTCAAATATGGATTTATGTAAATAACATATTACCCATTATATATTTATTGTAGGTTACAAAAAGTCCTTAATGCAACCAGTGCTGAAGTGGAACAAATGTTACAAGGGTATACAGATGTCCGCACTGTAGCTACTTTTGCTACTGCTCTAAAAAGGTAACTATGTTATGTGTAAAAGAAATATCATTATCACAATCACCAGCCTATAGCAAGAATCGGTTATAACACACCACGCGGGCCTAGTGCAAATTGCTTGTTAACAACTGCAGGTGGAGCTAGGACATTACTCAATATTTATTACCTATCCAATGGCCAGCCTTAGCAAATATTGCTTATTTTAAGGTATTGAAGGCCAAGAGCTCTATTCACTGCATCATAAAACTCCTCAAATATGACATTTTTGCGAATTCAACACCATATTAAGCACATTGATATTGTCATTAACAATATGATTGATGATTCATTAGAATTATGGAAAGCTGAAAAGGAAATTTTCAAAGCCACAAGTATTAATAACTATGCTATATTTTATTATAGAGCTTTATGTGAATCAGAATCAAAGAAAAATGAGACAAGAGACAAGCTGTATGCGGCAAAACAACAGATAGGAGTTGAGAAAAATCATACTTCAGATTTGCAAGTAAAATTATTGTAAGTATTTCCCTTAGAACAATAATGTGTAATGCCTATGTATCAGATAAATTATTTCACTTGCACTAAGTAACAATATATTGTAACATATTCTACCATCATAGAAATATGTATATGTAATAGGGGCTGGCCTAATGTTATCTATGGGGCATGTTAAACTCAGCATTGCCAGAAATTCTTCATATTATATTATATTCCTTAGTCGCCATGTACGACGCCTTCCAGATAGATATGAGTGGTAACTGTTACAAATACATATCAATAAAAAAAATATAAAATACAAATTATTAATACTGTTATTATTTTTCATACAGGCAATTAGAAGAGAAACTGAATGTAGCCGAACGTAAGTATCAGAGCTTAAAACAAAAAAGGAAAATATCAGACTTGGCTTCAGACGAGCCGGATCCAAAGGCAAAGATTTTGAAGATGAGTCCTGCAAACAAACCAGCAGAGTTTCTTAACAAGGCTGTTATTGTTGACAATGATGCCAGTTTTGTAAGTAAACCTTCATTTCTTTTCATTATTTTTAATTAAGAAAGAAAGGAAAACATTTTATTTATCCCACAGGTACACCCAACAAGTTAGTTAGTTAAGTTCAAGTTATTTGGACTTAAAACAAAAACTGATATGAATTTTTCTCATAACTGTGGTCAAGTGATGCTTCTGCCAATACCAACCATATTATATTTGTAATATAATAATTTCATTCCCATTAAGTTATTTTAATTTTTTTTTACAGAACACACTGGTTAACAAGATCGAAAGTTCAGACTCACCTTATTTAAGCTTGAAGCAAAGCAGCCTTGCTTTAACGGCCTTGCAGCAACGGCCGGCGCATTTACCACCGGATCACAAATTGAAGGTTAATAAATTACATTACATATCAACTTTGATTTTATGCCATATACGGTTGATGTCACGGAGTCGGCCGGCTGTATAACCTAAGCCAAAACATTGAGCAGTGTGGATTGAAATGTTGGCATCAAAATTTCTTAATCATTTTCTCGACATGGGCCATTCCTTTCCTCTTTTCTATATATATTAATTCATCACTAGAGCCTCTCTTTGTGATTTTATGAATAAAAGCTGATTGGATTACTATATGACGTCCATAGGTATATGAATAGAAGAGAAAATATACAAGCCAACATCAAATTATTATTATTATTATAAATTATCAGGCGGACAGTCATAAACAACTGATAGGTGCTTATATCCTGCTATTTTATTGGGTTTCTTTCATGTATTGTATTGATTACTTGGGAACAGGGTAGGAAGGTAATGATCGAAGATAATAAGAGCTATATTAGTCTAGATCACGACATTGATGTAGTTTCATATTTGATTTTTGATGTTAGAAACATTATTACATTTAAAAAGAGGACAGAACATTTTTTTTAAATTACAGTCCCTGTAATTTTTCGAAATTATTTTGACCACTCTTTTAGTGTTTGTGTTGATATAGTTTCCTTTGTAAATGAATTCACTGATGTTAATAGTACCTACCTTATTGTCTTACCCCCGAATACAGAAACGCTACTCAAGTTTTGAGCACTGCTTATAGAGTCAAGTGGACAATACCTGTCAGTATTTGTATGGAAAAACGTCAATTTAGACAACACTTAAATTTTAAGCAGGATTCAAACTTTGAGTAGCGTTTCTGTATTCAGAGGTTAGTCCTTTGTCACTCTGGCCTCAATGAATGATTTCTTTCCAGCCCTCGGAAGTAGCACTAATCACGAAAAACGCCACCAAAAAGCAGGGCTTAGAAAATGTACCCACCACCCCGCTCAGCATATTCCACAAGAAGGAACCGGCGAGAGTGGAATTCTCACAGCACGACATCAATCTATCGCAGTTCAATATATCCTATGACGGATTGGGAGGTCATTCCAAACTGGACACGTTCCCAGTGCCTAACACTAGGCCTCCGCTAAAAAGCTGTGTACCTAAGTTGACTTCTAAGCATAAGTTAAGAAGGCCCAATCCGCCGGCGGGAAGTCAGGATATAAGTAAGTTGTTAGGGAAAATAGCCAACAAATAAAAGTCCAAATTGTTCTAAGATTATTTGTTAAAATGCCAGCCAGTCAAAACACGATATGATATAGCCATTTATCGCGTTGAACAGTCAAAAATCATTTTAACACTTGAATAACCCTGAATTGAATAATTGAACAAGTCTCTAAGGATATATCATAAAGATTTCAACAATTCAATTCAAAGCGATAACTGACTATCGCTTTGAATTGTCTAAAATATAATGGTTTTTGTAAGTTCAACGCGAAAAATGGCTATATCATATCGTTTTGGGGTGGTCATGCTAGCCGGGCAGGAACAGATAATTGGTTACCCTTTAGGTTTTTTCTATGGAAAAAATTGTATAGAGGAGCCAGGTGTTTGACATGTCGTGTACGGACGCAATTTTTGATTGCCACAATACATAGTGACTGTTCCACTGTTAATCAGTAAGTAATATCAGACATGGCTGGGAAAATATTATTCCATGTCACTTTCTGTACCTACCAACAAAATCACACCAAAAGACAGACGTAACTGTAAATAAAATCAATAAGTACAAATAAATAAGTCATTTTTGAAAGTATACATATTAAATTGTAGTAGCATAGTTACTACTCTGATTGTAATGCTTTTTGTTTGATAATAAATAAAAGCTTTAAGGTTAAACCACACTTATACAATCGCCATCATAATTATAACATTATGTTATTGTTCAAATATAAGTTGATATTGTCTTACACGTTGATTTATAACTTTTTCTACATTGTGGTGTATAGTAATAAACTGATAGTGTTATATTTTATAATTATATTTCGGAATAATCTGATTGCAAGCAATGAAAAATATTTTTTAATCATATGCAGCTGTAGTAAAATGCACAGTGTATAATCTGGATTCTGTCTATCAGGACTTATTTTTTTGTTTGCATTTGATTGTAAACAAAAAAGGATTGTCATCAGTAATGTAGTTTGTACTTATCGAAGATTTAGGCCCTTTTCTCATGCCCACGGTAACGGCACGATCGCCTGGTCGTGTAAAGTCTGTACCATCTAACTTGTCTTATTTGGTAAACAATCTTCCACAACATATTAAAAAAATCACCCGTTTAAAAATAAAATAATAACAAAGTCAATAATCTATTACAATAAATCGTTATTATAGACTGAAACCTATTGAATCTAGTTATCAGTTGATTTTTAATACATACATACATACATAAATCACGCCTATATCCCCGAAGGGGTAGGCAGAAGTGAACTAGCACCCACGTTTCGCCAATTATGTTAGGTCCCATGTAATAGGTGGCGAGCCTATTGCTATTTATCGGGCACAAAAGTCGCGGTACTATTGCTAGGTGGTATAAGAGGAACGCTGCTATCCATTCCTAATCACTGATTTATCCTTAGTCGCCTTGTACGACACCCACGGGAGAGTTTTGGGGTGGTGACAATTGTATTCTGCTCTGCCGTCACCACAAGGTTGATTTTTAATGCTGGAATAAAAAGGTGTGCCAATATTGTTTACCAATTAAGACAAGTTAGATGGTACAGACTTTAGCTCATACATTTCTACCGTGACCGTGTGCATGTGAAAAGAGCATTAGTAGGGATGTAAATTGTTATTTGTTAGATAAATGTGAATACAAAAGACTGTTAATTATAAAATAATATAAATACATTTGACACAACTCACATAGGTGTTTTATTCAATGTTAAGACTACTTACTATAATCAATTTGGGTCAGAACCCGTATGATTAAGTTGGCAGATAGTTGGCTACCCAACCAAGCCAAATCCTAAACCAGCCGTAACAAAAGCAGACTGCAGCGACCTCAGATAATTTGGGAGCAAAGAACGAAGAATAACATTCCTAACACACTCGTTTAAGTCAATTCAAGGCGCTGTCGTATCGCTGCAGTACCGTGTCGCTACTCACGGTGTTACGAGTCGCCGCGAACACGCTGTGATTCCGTCACGAGTAGTGACGATGCGCTGGCGGATAATCGCTCGTTCGTTGAGATTACCTGACGATAGAAGCGTGGACTTGTCGTGATTATCTCGCTCGTGGAGACAGCGCCTAAATAAAAGAATAATAATAAATATTTTTACACTCACGCCTATCATCTAGTCCAAAGTAAGTAGCCTAAGCACTTGTGTTATGGATACTAGATGACGGACATATTTTCAATATAATTATGTATATAAATGTTGAAACCACAAACAACCACCACAACCATGACTCGGGAACAAATGTTTGTGTGTATCACAAAATTTGCCCCTACCAGGATTCGAACCCGGGACCTCTTGGCCAATACCCAGCCAATCAGTTCGACCAAGCCGGCCGTCAAAAGAGCAAGCGTAGAAAAAATTCAGTTGATTATGGGCTAGATCCTTTTGCTTTCCCTAAAAGGGGGAATTAAAAACACACTTGACAGTGACACGTTCCGTCGAGTGCTGGCGATGTCATGTCATCCATGAATGTCAATGTCATTGTCATGATTCTTCTCAATGACATGATCCGTCTGTCGGCCTGTCGCACGCAGTTAAATTCGCGGCTAGCTAACTTACGAAAGTCAATTTATATTTATAAAATCACACGTCTGTCTATTATTAAACTCTATTTTTAATTAGAACATTACATGAACAATCCGGAGACGCTTCAAAGCACTTTGTTTATATCTTCCACGCGCAATATCTTATGCGTCTCATAAATAAACAATAGTTTAAATTTAAGAAGTCCTTAATATTTACAAAAATAGGGATTCGGAATCTAAATTGTATACGGTGTTCTAATTCGGTGTTGTTACGTATAGTACGCTTTATCTTTCCCAATGCACGTGCTTACAAACTTCGATGTGTAAAATGATTTATTGATAAGATTGTAAACGTGTTGTTTTTGCGATTAGAGATTCTGAAAATGTGAAAATTGTGCTCAAATAAACGATAACAGTGTCCTAATGTATTGTGTTAACAATTCCTAAATCTTCTTACTGTAGTTTCAATTGGTGGTAAAGTGTTAAAATTTGAGTAAACATCCCAAAATGCCTGGGAAAATCAAAGTAAAGGTTTTAGCTGGGAGAAACCTTCCCGTGATGGACAGAGCTGGTGATACAACTGACGCGTTTGTGGAAATAAAATTTGGAGGTGTCACACACAAGACTGATGTTTGTAGAAAATCCCTGAACCCCCAGTGGAATAGCACGGAGTGGTACAGATTTGAAGTAAGTATTTCAGGATCGTTTTATTTAAAATATTAGACCGTGATTAAATTTACCACATTCCTGCATAAGTAATCAATGGCATTATTATAAAAATCATGAGCTTGTTTGTCCTTATAGCTGGTTGAATAAAAATATTTTTTACCAATTATGGGCAGCAAGAGTAGTTGGTGGTGAAGGTGAATTTTGACATGTTGTGAAAAGTCATTAGCCGTGTGGTGACGGCAGAGTAGAATACAATTGTCACCACACGGCCCTAAAAATTCTAGATGAGTTGAATTTAAATTTAAAAATATATTATAATTAGGCTGTTTAAAGTAAGTAACACATTTAGGGCCTGTTTCACAATCGACAAGTAAGTTCGAAGTACTTACTTACTTTGCAGTTCTATTGACATATAAATATTTAAATTTGTGTTTTTTATTGTTTATTTCTTTTTTGCCAAATAAACTTTATTTCATTCATTCATTCATCTATTTCATATTACAAATGATCTGTGAAGTAAGCTACTTAGAACTTATTTGTCGATTGTGTGTTTCACAATCTCACTCAATAGCACTCAGGTAGAGATAATAAATATTAGGTTTCTTGACTCAAATGGTTTGATGACATAAAGTTATGTATCAAGGTTAGATTTTAATGACAAATTGTGTTTCAACATTTGGCAAGGACACCTCTCTGATGCCATGTGCTACTAGATTATTTTTAAATGTCTGTCTGGTGTGTGTCTCCTTTGGTTTGCATGTTTACGATACTGTTTACTTGTCTGTAGGTTAGGTATTTAATATTAAATTTAGGGAAATGCGACATCAGTTTTTACTTCATTAATTAATATGTGTAAAGCGTTCTTCAGTTTGGAGAAATTTTACAAAATTATAAGTATATGAACTATATGATAGCAAATTAACTGTAGGTAACTGTAAAAAATATTTATGTCATATTTAATTTTAATATAAAACAACCATCCATCCCATCTATTACTATTGAAAATAATTATTCATTAATCATCTTGTGACACAAGGATTTCACTTCCCACAGAGTCCTCCAAAAGCTATCACCATTTTAAATTGTTTGTTTAATTATTGATCAGTACTACCTATTTAAAATAAAGACCTAGCTCTAATTGCTATTATAAAACTTCAAACCATAATACTAAAAAAATATATTTTAGTATACCTACCTTATTTCTGAAACAGATCTATAAAATTTTAGGCCTATCAGACACTACTGTTAACTTGATAAAATATGTATGTGCTGATTCACTAGTGAATTTCATTTATAAATCTATGTGATCATCATTTACATATTCCAAACCCTCCAATTATTACAGATTGGATGAAGCGAAAGAAGGATGTGAAAATTGCAGCAAGTGGAAAGAAGTGATCTCTGCCTACCCATGTGGGAGAAAGGCGTGACATAATAATATGTATGTATATGTAGAGTTATTAATGGAATTGCTTTTTGTAAACTTGCAGGTAGATGAATCAGAATTACAAGATGAACCATTACAACTTAGGCTCATGGACCACGACACATATTCTGCTAATGATGCCATAGGGAAAGTGGTTATCAGCCTGGCACCATTACTGGCCAGGGAGGCTGATAATGTAAAGGCTGCTGCACCACATGGAGGTAAGAACGCAAATATGATTTGATTTTTATTTGAACTTTTTAATTTTTATAAAAATACTAGATGATCCAGCAAACATTGTTTATTTATCACCTAGGGTATAAAAATGGCCTACTTACGACCTAATCTCAGACCAACCAAATATACACAATAAACATAAACAAAAATTCAGATAGCAGCGGACGGGGGTCCCCGGATAGCAGCGGACGCGGGTTCGATTCCCGCCTCAAGATCATAATTTTTCGAAATTCTTTTTCTAACCACCAAAATCATTGTACCAATTTTTCTAACATTTATATAATGTTAAAATTAAAATCGAATAAACATAAACGTTGTTTGAAAATGAACACTGTGATATAAAGTTTTTATTATATTAGGTTGGGGAAAAAGTCTTTTCGCATTATAGTATGTATAAACTTGTAATAAAATCTCTTTGGCTATACTATTTGTATCTGGCTGGTTTTGGTATCATTGAAAGTTTAAATTTTAAAGAGCATAATTCCAAATTCAAATTAGGAAATTGTGTGATTTTCATTTGTTTTTCATACCGCCAAGATGAGTAAATCTAATGCAGAAATTCGATACATTTTAAAATTTTACTACAAAAAAGGTAAACAAGCCGCGAAAAAATATTGCGATGTTTATGGACCTAGTGCAGTGTCTGTGAGAGTAGCACAAATTTGGTTTAAGCGTTTTCAATCCGGAAATTTTGATGTCAAAGATGCACGTCGCTCTGGTCGCCCTATTACAGATAAAATGGATGCCATTTTTGATAAAGTGGAGCAAGATCGGCATGTCAGTAGTTACGACGTAGCTGAAGAACTGGGAATTGACCACAAAACAGTTTTGGCGCATTTGAAAAAAACTGGGTACCTCACGAGCTCACTGAAAGAAACCTAATGAACCGTGTACTCATTTGTGATTCTTTATTACGACGTAATGAAACCGAACCATTTTTGAAGAAGCTGATAACTGGTGATGAAAAGTGGATCACGTACGACAAGAACGTGCGAAAAAGGTCGTGGTCAAAGGCCGGTCAGGCTTCACAGACTGTGGCGAAACCCGGGTTAACTCGCAACAAGGTGATGCTGTGTGTGTGGTGGGATTGGAAGGGCATTATTCATTATGAGCTGTTACCACCAGGCAGGACCATCGATTCTGAACTCTACTGCGAACAACTGATGAGATTAAAGCAAGAAGTTGAGAGAAAGCGGCCGGAATTAATCAACAGAAGGGGTGTGGTTTTTCATCATGATAACGCTAGACCTCACACATCTTTAGCCACTCAGCAAAATTTAAGAGAGTTTGGCTGGGAGGTGTTAATGCATCCGCCGTATAGTCCTGACCTTGCACCTTCAGATTTCCACCTGTTTCGGTCTCTTCAGAATTCTTTAGGCGGTGTCAGGTTAACATCACGAGAGGACTGCCAAAACCACTTGTCGCGGTATTTTGACCAGAAGTCCCAAAATTTCTATAGCACTGGGATCATGTCCCTACCTACAAGATGGCAAAAAGTTATCGAACAAAATGGTACCTACATACTTTAGTTAAATGTAAATAAACTATATTAAAAAATGTTTTGAATTTTCTTAAAAAATGCGAAGAAACTTTTTCCCCAACCTATTACATACCCCCGAATACAGAAACGCTGCTTAAACTTTTGTATGGAAAAACGTAAATTTTTACAATACTTTAATGTTAAGCAGGACTCAAACTTTAAGTAGCGTTACTGTATTCGGGGGATAGTATGGATATCTATCCTATGTGACCAAAAATTTACTATATCGAGTTCCTCCGTGCTTCGAAAGGCGCCGTTAAGCTGTTGGTCCCGGATGCTTCTGCAGTCGTTGATACCCACCAACCCGCACTGGGCTAGCGTGGTAGGTTATGGCTCGCAATGTCATATATTCTTCCATCCATAGGGAAGGCCCGCGCCCCTGCAATGGGGACATTAAAGGGCTGGTGATGGTAATGATAATGAACTCTTACTTTAAAAATTTAACAGGAGCAGTGATGTCCGGTTGGATCCCCGTGTTCGACACGCTGCACGGCATTCGCGGCGAACTGAACGTCATCGTGAAAGTGGAACTATTCTCCGACTTCAACAAGTATAAGACTTCCAGCTGTGGCGTGCAATTCTTTCACTGTAAGTGTTTACCCTTTAAAGGGTAACTGCCCCATTTACAGACGTCAAATAACGTTAATGAGTACTTAACGTCAAAAAATGACAATTCAAAACTAGTCTCTGTTCTTGCCGGGTCTATGGTCTAGATTTGAATGAAAATTTTTGACATTAAATACTCATTAAAGTTAATTGACGTCTCTGAGTGCGGCAGTTAGAGACGTCAATGAACGTTAATGATTACCTGATGTCAAAAATTTACCACTCAAAACTAGTCGCTGTTCTTGTCGGGTCTATGGTCTAGCTAGACTCTAGATTAAAAAGATTTTTTTTTCAAAGTGACGGGCATGCATAAAGACATTAATGAGATTGGATAAAGCGAAAGAAGTATGTAAGGATCGTAGCAGGGGAAAGAAATGATCTCTGCCTACTCCTGTGGGAGAAAGGCCTGACGTATGTATTTAACTGTATAAAGGGTAACTGCCACACTCAGAGACGTCAATTAACATTAATGATTATACTTAATGTCAAAAAATGGGTACTCCTCACAACTAGTCGCTATTCATGCCAGGTCTATGGTCTAGATTTTAATGAATTTTTTGACATTAAGTAGGTACTCATTAAAGCTTATTGACGTCTCTGAGTGCGGCAGTTAATCGCCTTGTACGAGGAGAGAGATAGCACCATAGTTTGGTTCCTTAGTTCTTTTAACCAATTGTATCGATGAAATCGACCTGCCTGCAACATTTATATCAGCGATTATTTATACCATTCTTAATTTGGTCTCTATAAATAAAGTAAATATAGCTTTATGTTAGTTATCAGTGTAATGGCTGCATGTAACCTCCCAAGAATGTATGGCATGCGTCCAGTACTGCTAATTATATACCTATTTTCTCTTCGATGAAGTTTGATATTGAGATTGTGTTTCTCTTGCACTGAATAATGCAGAACAAACACCAAGTATCTTAATAGTTACAAAGATTTTGGTGGTTAGAAAAAGAATTTGGAAAAATTATGGTCTTGATGCGGGAATCGAACCCGCGTCCGCTGCTATCCAGGTGCCTGACCGCTCGGCCAACCAAGACACTCACAAAACTCTTTTTCTAACCACCAAAATCATTGTACTAATTTTTCTAACATTTATATAATGTTAAAATTAAAATCGAATAACTTAATTGTTAATTTAAATTAAACATCGCACTTGACCGTTTTACATCGTGTGTATTCATAAATATGTTATGAGAAAAGATAAAAGCTATGTTGGCAGAAGAATGTTAGATATGAACGTCGAAGGTCGTAAAACGAAAGGAAGAAGAGATGGATGGACTGTGTAAAGGAAGATATGATAGCGTGGATCAGAAATTGGTGAACGATAGAGAGGAGTAGAAGGAGAAAACATGTTGTGGCGAACACGCCTAGAGCGGGATAAGGGCAGAAAGATGAGGAAGAAATGAATAAATATTATTTCTTACACACCACACACACGCACGCACGCACGCACGCACGCACGCACGCACGCACGCACGCACGCACGCACGCACGCACGCACGCACGCACGCACGCACACACACACACACACACACACAACATTTCATTTTTTCAACATACCTTTATTATGATGTTATATGAAATTAAACTGAAAATGAAGACACCCTTAATTTTTATTTCTTTTGAATTCTGTCGTTTTCATGCAAAAAATCATGATTGAAATACCGGTCATTCTAAACAGACGTAACCGCCATATGACGTTACTATCGTGGACAAACGGCGAAATCACTCTTGACGCAAAAAAATAAAAAGATCACTTGTCAAAATTGACGAACTGGCGTTTCCGGTGTCGAAAATATAAACATTTTATCTGAAATGATTGAAATCAATTTCAAAGTAAAATACGTTTTAAATTAAAGTTTATGAAGGATTTCAATTTATTCCTACTTTAATAATGTTAATTTTGACGATGACAATTAATGATTGACCAACTTGTATCTAACATTAATAATACTCTTGTTGACATAATTAATTGGATGAAGCAAAATAACTTAAAAATTAATATTAATAAGACTAAAGCTATACAATTTCATACTTATAAATCTAAAAGACTTGACATTAAAATACAATATAATGCAGAAATAATAAATTTAACTGACTCGACCCCATTCTTAGGCATAACATTAGATGAGCACTGTAGCTGGAAAAATCATGTAGACATTGTTTGCAAAAAAATTAATAGGTTTGTATTTGCACTAAATAAACTTAGAAAAATTGTTCCATCAAAATAGCTTTAGAAGCTTACTATGGCTTCGTATGCTCAGTACTACGATATGGTATAATAATGTGGGGTAATAGTGTCGATTTCATAAGAGCCTTCAGGGCTCAAAAAAAATGTATAAGAGCATTAAGTGGAATACGCAGCAGAGACTCTTGTAGGCCTATTTTTAAAAAAAAAATATATTAAACCTAACATGTTTATACATTTCAGAAATGTGCTTATTTGTAAAAAACTACCCTAGTTTCTTTACTTAATTTAGCCAGATAAAGGTAAATGTTCGAAATTGCAGACAAAATGTGCTAGCTAATCCAAGATGTAACTTAACTCTATTTAAGACAAATGCATATAACATGGCTATTAAAGTCTATAATAAGCTGCCCGCAGGGATCAGGAACTTACCAATGAATAATAATAAATTTAAAAACAAATAAAACCGCTGGCTTATTGACAAAAAATTTTACTCAATAAAAGAATATTTAGAACATAAGGAATAAGTGTGAAAATCTGACATAAATACCGTTGTTATGTGACATAAATACCATTGTTATGTACCATAATCTATGACTGTCTGTACATATTTTGACTTCTTTTTTTAGATTTAATTGATTTGAAAAATGACATAGAAATAATTTTAATTGTGACATTTAATGATTTATATTGGATACGGACTTTAAATGCATTGTTATTATGCTAAAATTATATTTAATTAATATGTGAATAATAATAAAATTGTAACTTCTCAATTCCAAATTCTGGAAACATTTGCATGCCTACTAAAATTAAGGTATGATACTGATGATCAAACTGTAACCTATTTTACATTGTATTTTACCATCAATATGTAACTCAGTATTTAAGAAAATAAAGATTTCTATTCTATTCTAAAAAAATGACACTGGATTTGATTTATGACTGACGTCTGTTATCATGTCTATAATAACTTTTTTATTCTTCCAAGGCAAACGCTTTAATTCATACATCCACGACCGTGACGTCATCGCATGTTTTTTTTTCATTTTATTTCTCTGTAATTAAGTAATAAAAAAATTTAATACAAATATTTTCTAAGTCAGGATTGGAAAATAAAGAAACGGTATTTTTATTTTGGGGAGTTGCCATTTTTGAAATGTTGTCATTTTTATATATAAATATGTACTAGCTGATTCGGCAAACGTTTACACCTATGGGTGTTATAAGGGCAAAACAACGTTTAATACAACATTGCTGGACCGCTGTAATGTTCCAAACTCAAACAACGCGCCAACAAAGGATTTTCAAGCATTGTACCCCCGAATACAGAAACGCTATTCAAAGTTTAAGTCCCGCTTAACATTTAAGTATTGTCAAAATTGACGTTTTTCCATACAAATTCTGGCAGGTAGTGTCCACTTAACTTTTTAAGCAGTCCCCTAAATTTGAGTAGCGTTTCTGTATTCGGGGGGTATGTTCCAAATTCAAACAACGCTCCAGCAAAGGATTTTCAAGCGTTGTCATGTTCCAAATAAAATAAAAAAGGTATTTTATTTTAGCCGTGTGGTGTTGGCAGAGTAGAATACAATTGTCACCACCCCAAATCTCTCCTGTGGGTGTCGTACAAGGCGACTAAGGATAAAACAGTGATGAGGAATGGGCAGCAGCGTTCCTCTAATACCACCTAGCAATAGCAATGTACTGCGACTTTTGTGCCCGATATGTGGCAATAGGCTCGCCACCTATTACATGGGACCTAACATAATCGGCGAAACGTGGGTGCTAGTTCACCTCTTCTACCCCTTCGGGGATATAGGCGTGATTTATGTATGTGTATGTGTGTATTTTATTTTCTGCAGGTTCGATGATCCCACCCGGCTACAGAGCGACCGCTATCCACGGCTTCGTGGAAGAACTGGTGGTGAATGATGACCCAGAGTACCAGTGGATAGACAAGATTCGCACCCCGCGCGCCTCCAACGAGGCGAGGCAGGTCGCCTTCATCAAGCTGAGCAACCAGGTGCGAATGAAGCCATGTCCCGAATAGGCATGATGACTTGAACGTTCACTTGGGCTTGAGACAAAATGTATACAATCTTGATGTGTCTTCTTCTTATACCTACTAAGCTATAATAACATTATAAAGCTGAAAATTTGTTTGTTTAACGCGCTAATCTCAGGATACTGACTCAAATTGAAAAAATATTTTTGTGTTTGATAGTCCATTTATCGAGGAACGCTATAGGCTATATAATAAACGACATTAACGCGAGCGACCCCTCGGGCGTTGACTAGTTTACTATAAAATACAAAAATAAAAATGTGTAACCCCAATATTTCAAAGCAGCTAACAGTTATAATTTTGTCTAAAATTGATGATGTATTTTAGAAATGCACGTTTCTTGTTTTTTAAAGCATTTCGTAGATAAAGAGACATAAAGGTTGTTTACATTGTGTCAAAAAAAATATACAGTCTTAACAAATGTTTGAAGTCATATAATTTTTTCAAACATTTGTTAGTCTGTATATTTTTTTTACCAGGACAGATTTATTTGGCCCCATAGTAAAAGTTGTTATGGATTATTAGTACTAACGTTTGCCATAGGTTTCAGTTATGTACAATAGGTTTTATTTTTTTGGGGCCAGTGGTCAAAGGAAAAGTTGCATTGTCCTTTCCGCCATAACGCTAAAATAGCAATGGCGTCTGTGTGACGTCACGATTTCCTGAAACATGTCATTTTCTATGATATATTGTAGTCATGTTTTTAGCAATTAATTATTCAATAACATCAATCTGCAATCAATAATTTTGAAAAGGCTTTTTTTTATATTTACAGCACACTAACTGATAAACATAATATACAAAATTGAAAATGTGGCACATTTCAACTTCAACCCAAAATCCTCATTTATGTAATGGTCCAAATATGAATCAAAATAGTAAGGTATTTACCACTTTGATAGGTTCAGCGATTGGTCGGCCTGAAGGCGGCGGAGCTTGGCGCCAATGCCGTGGTGGGCTACCAGCAAGACTTCGATTTGGAGGGCGAAGCCGGCGTCGTGGCGAGGGCAGTGGGTAAGTCTGGAAATCGTGTTATTTTTGCTTTCTTCATCACCGGCCTTTTAATGTCCCCACTGCTGGGGCACATTTAAATTTCAAATTAAGATCACTATAAAAAGTTGTTTTATCCATTTCATCAGTGACCATCATGAACTCTGTTACCATTCAATCCGCGCCTAGATGCGTTAAAATGTGTGACACCCATATTTTAACGTTAAATCCATTTCATTCATACATTTCACCCACTCATTAATTCATAAGACCACAGATAAAATATACACTAAAGACTTGGCTGTATAGGCTAGACGCTTTGCCTTCCCTAAAATATAGGGAGAATTTTAAAACTAGAAAAAAACTCCATCAATATTCAAAACTGTACTAAATTTACATTGAATTTTAAGAAATGTTATGTTAAACTACTGTTTTATTTCCTCGCAATCGAACCGAAAAGCAGAATTTTTAACTAGTCCACAAAACCATTTTATCCACGACATTACTATAAAATGATTCGTTTTGTGCACTTGTTGTAAAATCTACTATTTCGTCGCTCATCCAATGACCGGTCTTAGCGAACATTGCTTAGTTACCCCAATCGCAGGCCAAGCGCGCTATGCAACTGCGCTAGCGAGCTCCTATTTTTAGCTTATTTGAACATTATTATTTCTTTAGCTTTATTCATTTGTTTGGTTCACAGGTACTGCTGTCAGCATAGCACCAATACCACTAGCTAGTCAAACGGTGAACGCACCACCTTGTTCTCAACAGTGAGTATACTACCGAAATTTAATCAGATTTGATTGTATTAATTTGATTCTTAATGATAATGAGGCATGAAGTGAAATTAATATTTCAAACAATATTTTGATTGTTATGTATTTTCTTTAGGTTACTTTTGTTTTGGGAAAATCCTTTTGATAATACATACCTGTTATTTTATTTATTACTTATAGATACATATTATATGATGCTATATTTTATTAGTGGAGTTTGTGCTTTTAATGTTCAACATGTTTTCAAGACAATACAATTATTTATATTATTACCGTTATAAAGTATGTAAGTAGATTTATTATTATATATTATTTATTCTGGATACTAATTAATAAAATTTTGCATGGTTTGGCGTGTGCTCCGCTTACTTCAATAATTTCATAGGCAATTAAAAAAGTACTTGGACATTTTGGCGACCGGTGACGAAAACACAACAGATTTGAATGTGTATTACCAATCTCACCAAGAGGAACTGCAAAAACTCTTATTGATACTAAATCCGAAAGCACCTTCGCTCTTGGATGAAGCTGATAATGTGGAGGAAGATGAAAAGAACACACTGACTCGGCAGTCTAGTATCAAAAGCTATGCTGGTAATGTTTCTCTGTACCAAGACGAGTACGTCTCCCACCAAAGTTTAAGGCACATAGCCGAAGATCAAACTGACCTAAATAGACTCCTAAACCGGGGTGGGGAAGAAGATGACAATTCAGGTCCATTGAAAAAGATCAAGAAATTTAAGACGAACTTCTTTCTCAAACGCCTTGGCAGTATGCGCTCGAAGAGAACCGAGAAACAAGAGGATCAAATATCTTTAAAGTCAAACTCGTCGGACACATCCCGCTTGTCCTTGGTCGACATAAAAAATGAGTTCAAAAAGTTCAGGAAACTGAAGAAGCCGAAGTTTCGCAAAACCTTCACGAATCCACACGACGAAGGTGTTGGTATGGCGTCGATACTGGCGAGATCGGTCATCCATGCCCACACCAGTCTAGCTTGCATTGCCGAAACTCAGGATTCCGAGCATTCACCCAACTCCACATTAAGACGAACCAGTGAATCCGAACCCGCGATGCTTTCCGCCGATGAAGACAAAACTAACGAAGTCGACTTAAACAGCTCACTAGACACCAACGATACGCTATCCGAAGGTCAACAGATACCTGAAATCCGTTTTACTTCGCTGAAAAATATAAGTTCCGATGACAAAGAACGACCGCCCAGGGAGAGGAAGTTATCAGAATCCTGCCCATCGACGCCGATTGCTTGCAGAAACGATAACCTTCTAAAGCTACCTGGAGAGGAAGGATATTTTGGATCAGTGTCATCGGCTCTGTCTGGAGATAGCTCGGACATATATTCCAGTTCTGACGAGGACGACGAAAGTTCTGATCTAAGGACTGATACGGAAAAATCGATCGAAACAACAAGCTCTGTGGTACGCACTGTTCTAAGCCATGAACTAGATCCTGCCTTTATTGCTCAAATGGACAGGAAATTGAGCATACTCGTTAAGACTGACAGTCAGACCTCTAGCAGTCAATCCGAAGTTGTGTTACAGACTGGGGCACATGAAGACGATGGTAACAAACACCAAAACGTTGAAGAAGTCACCGACAAGGACAAACCACAAACATCTGCTGGACAAAACACGTTTGTAGCTCCGAAAACTAGTAACCATCATCACTTTAAATTCCACAACCCCTTTGTACATAAAAAATCCCAAAGTATTAGCGCCCCTTCATCTCCTGTAGAGAGCAAAAGCTTTGTATATCGCTCTTCGAGGAAAATAAAGAATCAGCTTTCGAAGCTTTCTACAAGCAACATGATAAAAAGCCTCTCGCACTATTCCTTGCTTCCGAAGAAGAAGCCAGTAGAGACGAAATATGCCGTCAGCCAACCAGGCTCTTCTTCAGATGTAGCATCCAAAGCGCCTAGTGAAACTGTATTAGGTGCACCCTTTCTTTCTTATGCAGATTTGCTAAGTTTGGACAAAGAGGGATTAGAACCTAATAAATTGCACAAAAGTGATGAACTTAATCGATCTAAAGTGTCTATGTATATTGGATCGGAGCCGGTATCGAGAGCTTCTTTGGCCGGTTCTTTATATCCGGATGATAATCACCATGATAATCATAATCACCCACGAATTGAACATCATCCGCACAAGAAAGAAAAGCCTTGCTTGAAACCTACTGGCTTAGTTCATACTGCCATGGAGACTATACTCATAGATAGAGTTCAAAATTTGCTTATCCCTACATCACCAGTCCCTGTTAGAAATGAAAGGAAATTTTTCGACGACGTGACTCAAAAATTAGAGAAAGTAGAAGAAGCTAGAAATTCTAAGCCTGAAACTGCAGGTTTGATCCATACAGCTATGGAGACAATTCTAATGGATAAGGTCCAGTCCTTGATACCACATACACCGGATTCCGTGGCTGATCTCAAAAACAATGAAGTTAGTAAAAATTCTGTGGCTCAGTGTATCCATGTTCCACATGAAAATGATACTGAGACTCATGTGAAAAAGCAAGAAACATCAGGTTTAGTACACAATGCCATGCAAACAATACTCATTGATAAAGTTCAGTCACTATTTTCTTTTCCGATAAAGTGTTCCGTTCCTCAAGAGGAGAATCCTCCTTCCGTAGCTGCTGTAAAAAATAATGGACAAGCAGCAAACAGTAAAACTAACGAAGAGTCTACTGGCTTAATAAATACTGCTGTGAAAACTATACTCATGGACAAAGTGCAAACACTTGCTAGCGACGTAGTTCCGAATGTTGAAATACGTTCGAAAACTGAACCCAAATCCAACAGCGTGACACACCATTCGATGGAATCGATCCTTGTAGATAAGGTGCAATCTCTGTTTGGTGGTAAAGACAGCACAAAACACATTGAAAGTCCGAAGTCAGATAATGATACCACTAAACCTAGTGGCTTGATTCACACTGCTGTTGAGACCATGCTTATAGATAAAGCACAACTGTTGCTTCCACAAAATGACGACATCGGAGACGTGAAACGTAAGCCTATTTCGGAAGGACACAATTCCGTCGCCAAGAAACTCGTTCGCCAGAACAGTGTACACTCAGAATCTGACCGCGAGGAGTCGCGAAAAATGTCCAATCAAACGGACGCCTTAGCTGTAGATTCCACTATTACCACGCCAGTTCTCCAGCATTTCCATCCTTTATTTAGCGGCGTGCATTTAGAGACCATTCCCTCGCTCCCCGAGAGTAGTCTCGATCGCACTGAAAGTTTAGACGTAGATGGTTTACCGTCGTGCAACTGTTTATGCCAAGTGTGTGGGTCCATCGACACTAACAACGCTAGTGTGTGTGGTAACTCGCATGCAGCGTGCGGTGTATGCAGGTGCGAGCGGGACAGGGACAAGGCGGACAAGGACAGGGGGTCGCCTCGCCACGCCCGCCACGAGTCGTACGGCGGCCGCGAACCAGCCGCGGCGACTGCGCAGGCGCAGAATGCTTCGTTGAACTCCTCGTCGACCCCCCTGGGGATACACAGGAGGTCGTCCGATTCGGATCTCAGTATTACACCGAAAGGTATTATTGATCTTCTTCTCTTCTTTTTCTCCCTGCCCTGTTATGATTGTAGGACTGTTAGGCTGCGTTTCCTATCCAATCGATATTTCATATCCGCTCTGCAATATCATTGGTAATTTTTTGTAAGTCTCAGCTCAGCTCTGCGGAGCTCCACTTCTATGGAAACGCAGCCTTAGGACTGTATATTATCCTGGCCTTGCTATGAAAATATGATGTCATATAGAAAAAAGTCAGGTCATTCATACAATGTATGATGATGCAGTTTGTTACAGACTAGAAAATGAGAATAAAAAGATATCTCCAATCATGATCTCCCTGCTCTGCTCAGTCTATCTGGGGTCGGCGCAGTATGTTTTCTCTTCCATTCGTATCGGTCAGACGTCAAGCCATCCGCTCCCTTTTGATTCATATCATCCATCACACTGGAAAGGTGCTAGTGATGAATGAATGTAAAGCAAAGAGACGGACCGGACCATGGGACCGATGAACGGAGAGAGTGATTGTTATGACAACATTCCAATCCATACTGCTCAAAGTTTTGGCTAAGGTTTTTCAGCCGGCCGCCTGCCTGACACCAATCCTCTTTGGGTATGCTGTTTTTGGTGGTTTGCCCTTCACCATTCGGGTGCCCCAAGGTACTTATTGGTCTACACCGGGCAATCTCTCTCAGTCGACTTTTACGACACCCAAGGGATGAGTCGGGGCTGGCGCATTATACGTTCCTTTTCGCTCTCAGGCCAGCATGGAAGACAAATTTATTGGAAAGTATTATTTGTGACTTATTTAAAACTACAACATCTATTACTTTTGCAGGAAACTCTCTGAACACTTCGACAGGAAATACGGGCAGCGGCGGTGGCGCCATCTTGCGACCGTCAATGAACAGCAACAATTTGGACATGCTGGAATATCCGTTCTTGACCATGATGGAGTACCCGCCTGGATTCATAGTGCATATTGGTAAATATTATTAAACGTTTTTATTAATATGGCAGTCGGTTTGGTCAAATAATTAAATAATCAGTGGCTATTGGTGATACATATCTATAAGTCAAATTATTTGTGTACTAAAGTACGGACTGTTTTATTTGTCTGATTTATTATTCTGTAAGTTATTTATCCACAGGTACATATATTATTGGATAGTAATTATAATTTGAATGTTATTTATACATTATATAAATGTTAGAAAATAACATCACTGTTGGTACTGTAACAACCCTAAGTCGCCTTGTTTTATAAACCTCGAGGGAAAATGTTCAAATGTCAATTTTCTTTAGCTCCTCTTTCATTTGACACGACAGTCGCCATGTTGTCTTCTCTGCAATTTGTCAGTTTCGTACATTTGTATTCTATTCGTTCGAATAGATTGGAGTGACGCACTTGTTTCGAGGTACTTGACGTAGAGCGAGCGTGTGCGCTTGCGCAGGTGGGCGTACGGTGCAACCCTTCATTTCCCACAACGTCATCAAACCCAGTTCACGTTTTCACCCATACCGCGGCGGACGCGTACTCATTAGTTAGCATTATCAAATCATATATAAATTATCAATAAATTAGTATATCTCCGCAAGCAGCATCTTTTATTATCATCAACTATAGTCCGACAAGTTCGGGCGCGACCCTCCTGCGGTACGAGACGGTGGCGGGGACGGGGCACGGTAGGTGATAGAGGAGCGAGTTTTCCCTCCTCCTCGCATCACCCACCCATTACGGCATCACCCAGGCTCGAAGGATCATATGTCGGTGCCGGTACTCGGTGGATGTAGAGAAATGTTAGATTGTATTATAAATGTTTATTGTTTGAATGTTAATGTTCAATATTAATGTTAAATGTTGAATGCTAATGAGTGCATCTGCCGCGGCATACGGTTAAACGGTGTCGCAAGCGACCCGCCCCGGCCGGCGAGCTGCGGTGTCAGCAATATGTGAAGGTCGCCTGCGTCACCGTAGGCTTAAGTGTTCGGTAATAAACCGAACTCCCGACAACATCCAGAGCGCCCCGTCCCCGTCACCGCCCCTCATACCGCAGGAAGGTCGCCTCAAATTGGCACAGAAACATTTGACTATAATGGAGGTCAGTGTCTTTGTGTTGCTACGGATGCAGAGGGATGCCTCGAGCACTCCCTGCGAGGGTATCTCCGTATCTCTCGGGGGAGATAGACTGCCGCTTAAGCCTTGTTCGGACTAGGCTAGTATTTTAGTCTAGTGGCGAGTAATTTATAGCTAAACGTGTCTGAACACCAAAAAATTAGTAGTTAGTAATTTAGTTTAGTCAATCCATTTAATTCTATTTTTTTTAGTAGTCTAGTAGCGAGTAGCACCCCCACCACGCGTCCGTGCTCACTCGGCCGCCGGCTAAACAAGTCCGAACCTGTCGATTTAGTCGAGTTGACGTGAAAATGTCGTTTCGCTGGAGCGAGGAAACTACTTTAAAATTTGATTCCATTTATATTGAACACCTCCTAGGCCATTTCTTCTATTGATCCATTTTCGTATCCACAGCTTCTTTTTATTAATCACGCAAATTTCCTCATCCACCTCTTCTAAAATAGCCGTTACGATTAGCTTTATCAGTTTATTGACTTTATTACGCTGTAGGCTGTTCATCTTGCAGAGTACCACTGACTTGTTAGCTTTACTCGACTGTAATGCGAACTATTTTTAGGCAGTAGCGAATAGTTTAGCTACCAAATTACTCGCGACTAGACTAAAATACTAGCCTAGTCCGACAAGGCTTAAGAGCCTCGCAGGCTGGAGCTATTGGCGTGTGCGTGTGCGCAGGTGGCACGGTGTGCGCGCGGTCCGTGAAGCTCGTGGACGGCGGGGGCGAGAGCGCGGCGCGCGCGGCCTGGTGGGCCGAGCTGCGCACCGAGCTGCGCGCGCACGCGCGGGCGCTGCGCTGCAACGCGGTGCTCGCGCCTACTGCGACACCGCGGCCATCTGGTGAGTGCACGTACATCCACATACATAGCGCGGCCTGGTGGGCCGAGCTGCGCACCGAGCTGCGCGCGCACGCGCGGGCGCTGCGCTGCAACGCGGTGCTCGCCTACTGCGACACCGCGGCCATCTGGTGAGTGCACGTACATCCACATACATAGCGCGGCCTGGTGGGCCGAGCTGCGCACCGAGCTGCGCGCGCACGCGCGGGCGCTGCGCTGCAACGCGGTGCTCGCCTACTGCGACACCGCGGCCATCTGGTGAGTGCACGTACATCCACATACATAGCGCGGCCTGGTGGGCCGAGCTGCGCACCGAGCTGCGCGCGCACGCGCGGGCGCTGCGCTGCAACGCGGTGCTCGCCTACTGCGACACCGCGGCCATCTGGTGAGTGCACGTACATCCACATACATAGCGCGGCCTGGTGGGCCGAGCTGCGCACCGAGCTGCGCGCGCACGCGCGGGCGCTGCGCTGCAACGCGGTGCTCGCCTACTGCGACACCGCGGCCATCTGGTGAGTGCACGTACATCCACATACATAGCGCGGCCTGGTGGGCCGAGCTGCGCACCGAGCTGCGCGCGCACGCGCGGGCGCTGCGCTGCAACGCGGTGCTCGCCTACTGCGACACCGCGGCCATCTGGTGAGTGCACGTACATCCACATACATAGCGCGGCCTGGTGGGCCGAGCTGCGCACCGAGCTGCGCGCGCACGCGCGGGCGCTGCGCTGCAACGCGGTGCTCGCCTACTGCGACACCGCGGCCATCTGGTGAGTGCACGTACATCCACATACATAGCGCGGCCTGGTGGGCCGAGCTGCGCACCGAGCTGCGCGCGCACGCGCGGGCGCTGCGCTGCAACGCGGTGCTCGCCTACTGCGACACCGCGGCCATCTGGTGAGTGCACGTACATCCACATACATAGCGCGGCCTGGTGGGCCGAGCTGCGCACCGAGCTGCGCGCGCACGCGCGGGCGCTGCGCTGCAACGCGGTGCTCGCCTACTGCGACACCGCGGCCATCTGGTGAGTGCACGTACATCCACATACATAGCGCGGCCTGGTGGGCCGAGCTGCGCACCGAGCTGCGCGCGCACGCGCGGGCGCTGCGCTGCAACGCGGTGCTCGCCTACTGCGACACCGCGGCCATCTGGTGAGTGCACGTACATCCACATACATAGCGCGGCCTGGTGGGCCGAGCTGCGCACCGAGCTGCGCGCGCACGCGCGGGCGCTGCGCTGCAACGCGGTGCTCGCCTACTGCGACACCGCGGCCATCTGGTGAGTGCACGTACATCCACATACATAGCGCGGCCTGGTGGGCCGAGCTGCGCGCGCACGCGCGGGCGCTGCGCTGCAACGCGGTGCTCGCCTACTGCGACACCGCGGCCATCTGGTGAGTGCACGTACATCCACATACATAGCGCGGCCTGGTGGGCCGAGCTGCGCACCGAGCTGCGCGCGCACGCGCGGGCGCTGCGCTGCAACGCGGTGCTCGCCTACTGCGACACCGCGGCCATCTGGTGAGTGCACGTACATCCACATACATAGCGCGGCCTGGTGGGCCGAGCTGCGCGCGCACGCGCGGGGCGCTGCGCTGCAACGCGGTGCTCGCCTACTGCGACACCGCGGCCATCTGGTGAGTGCACGTACATCCACATACATAGCGCGGCCTGGTGGGCCGAGCTGCGCGCGCACGCGCGGGCGCTGCGCTGCAACGCGGTGCTCGCCTACTGCGACACCGCGGCCATCTGGTGAGTGCACGTACATCCACATACATAGCGCGGCCTGGTGGGCCGAGCTGCGCACCGAGCTGCGCGCGCACGCGCGGGCGCTGCGCTGCAACGCGGTGCTCGCCTACTGCGACACCGCGGCCATCTGGTGAGTGCACGTACATCCACATACATAGCGCGGCCTGGTGGGCCGAGCTGCGCACCGAGCTGCGCGCGCACGCGCGGGCGCTGCGCTGCAACGCGGTGCTCGCCTACTGCGACACCGCGGCCATCTGGTGAGTGCACGTACATCCACATACATAGCGCGGCCTGGTGGGCCGAGCTGCGCACCGAGCTGCGCGCGCACGCGCGGGCGCTGCGCTGCAACGCGGTGCTCGCCTACTGCGACACCGCGGCCATCTGGTGAGTGCACGTACATCCACATACATAGCGCGGCCTGGTGGGCCGAGCTGCGCACCGAGCTGCGCGCGCACGCGCGGGCGCTGCGCTGCAACGCGGTGCTCGCCTACTGCGACACCGCGGCCATCTGGTGAGTGCACGTACATCCACATACATAGCGCGGCCTGGTGGGCCGAGCTGCGCACCGAGCTGCGCGCGCACGCGCGGGCGCTGCGCTGCAACGCGGTGCTCGCCTACTGCGACACCGCGGCCATCTGGTGAGTGCACGTACATCCACATACATAGCGCGGCCTGGTGGGCCGAGCTGCGCACCGAGCTGCGCGCGCACGCGCGGGCGCTGCGCTGCAACGCGGTGCTCGCCTACTGCGACACCGCGGCCATCTGGTGAGTGCACGTACATCCACATACATAGCGCGGCCTGGTGGGCCGAGCTGCGCACCGAGCTGCGCGCGCACGCGCGGGCGCTGCGCTGCAACGCGGTGCTCGCCTACTGCGACACCGCGGCCATCTGGTGAGTGCACGTACATCCACATACATAGCGCGGCCTGGTGGGCCGAGCTGCGCACCGAGCTGCGCGCGCACGCGCGGGCGCTGCGCTGCAACGCGGTGCTCGCCTACTGCGACACCGCGGCCATCTGGTGAGTGCACGTACATCCACATACATAGCGCGGCCTGGTGGGCCGAGCTGCGCACCGAGCTGCGCGCGCACGCGCGGGCGCTGCGCTGCAACGCGGTGCTCGCCTACTGCGACACCGCGGCCATCTGGTGAGTGCACGTACATCCACATACATAGCGCGGCCTGGTGGGCCGAGCTGCGCGCGCACGCGCGGGCGCTGCGCTGCAACGCGGTGCTCGCCTACTGCGACACCGCGGCCATCTGGTGAGTGCACGTACATCCACATACATAGCGCGGCCTGGTGGGCCGAGCTGCGCACCGAGCTGCGCGCGCACGCGCGGGCGCTGCGCTGCAACGCGGTGCTCGCCTACTGCGACACCGCGGCCATCTGGTGAGTGCACGTACATCCACATACATAGCGCGGCCTGGTGGGCCGAGCTGCGCACCGAGCTGCGCGCGCACGCGCGGGCGCTGCGCTGCAACGCGGTGCTCGCCTACTGCGACACCGCGGCCATCTGGTGAGTGCACGTACATCCACATACATAGCGCGGCCTGGTGGGCCGAGCTGCGCACCGAGCTGCGCGCGCACGCGCGGGCGCTGGCGCTGCAACGCGGTGCTCGCCTACTGCGACACCGCGGCCATCTGGTGAGTGCACGTACATCCACATACATAGCGCGGCCTGGTGGGCCGAGCTGCGCACCGAGCTGCGCGCGCACGCGCGGGCGCTGCGCTGCAACGCGGTGCTCGCCTACTGCGACACCGCGGCCATCTGGTGAGTGCACGTACATCCACATACATAGCGCGGCCTGGTGGGCGAGCTGCGCACCGAGCTGCGCGCGCACGCGCGGGCGCTGCGCTGCAACGCGGTGCTCGCCTACTGCGACACCGCGGCCATCTGGTGAGTGCACGTACATCCACATACATAGCGCGGCCTGGTGGGCCGAGCTGCGCACCGAGCTGCGCGCGCACGCGCGGGCGCTGCGGCTGCAACGCGGTGCTCGCCTACTGCGACACCGCGGCCATCTGGTGAGTGCACGTACATCCACATACATAGCGCGGCCTGGTGGGCCGAGCTGCGCGCGCACGCGCGGGCGCTGCGCTGCAACGCGGTGCTCGCCTACTGCGACACCGCGGCCATCTGGTGAGTGCACGTACATCCGACATACATAGCGCGGCCTGGTGGGCCGAGCTGCGGCACCGAGCTGCGCGCGCACGCGCGGGCGCTGCGCTGCAACGCGGTGCTCGCCTACTGCGACACCGCGGCCATCTGGTGAGTGCACGTACATCCACATACATAGCGCGGCCTGGTGGGCCGAGCTGCGCGCGCACGCGCGGGCGCTGCGCTGCAACGCGGTGCTCGCCTACTGCGACACCGCGGCCATCTGGTGAGTGCACGTACATCCACATACATAGCGCGGCCTGGTGGGCCGAGCTGCGCGCGCACGCGCGGGCGCTGCGCTGCAACGCGGTGCTCGCCTACTGCGACACCGCGGCCATCTGGTGAGTGCACGTACATCCACATACATAGCGCGGCCTGGTGGGCGAGCTGCGCGCGCACGCGCGGGCGCTGCGCTGCAACGCGGTGCTCGCCTACTGCGACACCGCGGCCATCTGGTGAGTGCACGTACATGCACGCATACATAGCGCGGCCCTGGTGGGCCGAGCTGCGCACCGAGCTGCGCGCGCACGCGCGGGCGCTGCGCTGCAACGCGGTGCTCGCCTACTGCGACACCGCGGCCATCTGGTGAGTGCACGTACATCCACATACATAGCGCGGCCTGGTGGGCCGAGCTGCGCGCGCACGCGCGGGCGCTGCGCTGCAACGCGGTGCTCGCCTACTGCGACACCGCGGCCATCTGGTGAGTGCACGTACATCCACATACATAGCGCGGCCTGGTGGGCCGAGCTGCGCGCGCACGCGCGGGCGCTGCGCTGCAACGCGGTGCTCGCCTACTGCGACACCGCGCGCATCTGGTGAGTGCACGTACATGCACGCATACATAGCGCGGCCTGGTGGGCCGAGCTG